>PVKA01055474.1:0-10311 GCA_004027165.1 Ctenomys sociabilis
TTACTTTTTTTTAAAAATGATACAGGCCTCCTATGCAGTTCAGACTCATGGTGGTCCTCCTATTTCAGCCTCCTAAGTGCTGGGATTACATGCCTGATTCTGGGGCAGGCATGGTGTGTCTGGTGTTCCAGGCTGGCATGACATGCAGTACTGGGGATCAAACTCTGGACCTTGCACCTGCCACGCAGGTGCTTATGCCACCAAGCTGTCTTCCCATCCTGACTTTCCAGTCTTATATGTGACAATAAGAGGGGTCATGAATTCAAATAGTTCTTGGTCTATTTTTTTTAAAAAACTCACATTCATTTTCTTTGTAGTGGACCATGAGTGTGGAGTATATGGTAATTAAGTGAAACATGAAATATTTCTACGTTTAGATGAAAGGAAGATGTGTAATCAATTGCATAAGGAAGACTGATCATAAGCATTAGGCAGGGCGAGCAAAGAAAAGCACCTTAACTCTTTTAAGGTGTCACTTTACTTAGTAATGAACCCTTAACTCAGTAATATAATGTCATGGTGGTCCTGTAATTTACCTTTAACTTACTGGTTTGGATTCTATAAGTTGAGGTGTTTGCCTGTGAATTTTACTTGAATTTCATCCTCGGCATTTTCCCTTAACAAATCCACTGAGGGCTTGGGAAATAGCTCAGCAGTTTAAGTGCCTGCCTGCCAAGTTGAAGGACCTGGGTTTATCCCCAATACTGCATGCTGTGCCAGCCACTATAACCAGGCATGGTGGCACACACTTGCAATCCCAGCACTGGGAAGACCTAGATAAGAGGATCACTATGAATACAAGCTGTGTGGTGAGACCCTGTTCCAAAGATATAAACTGCTTTAAAAGACAGATCCACCTAATTTCTTTTTTTTTTTTTTGGACTGGGAATTGAACTCATGATCTTGTGCTTGCCAGTCAGGTGCTGTGCTGCAGAGCTAAATCCCTAGCCTCCTCACTTTTTTTCACCTAATTTCTGTAATTGTGTACTTAAAAGGCGGTTCTCTGTCTTCAGATGAAGAAGATTCATGTTTATTGCTAACAAAAGAGAACAGCCACAACAGCAGCTTTGAGCTGATTGGCTCTACAATTCCATCCTATCAGCCTTGCAACAGACAAACAGGCCGGGTGACCAGTGTTTTCCCCACATTGAGAGGATTCAGATCTCCTTCTCCTGGGCTATTTCGAGCTAGTTTGGTCAGCTCAGCTTCTAAGGTAAGGTGGTAATAGTTTTCTGATCTCCTCCTCTCTTTGCTTCCCACATTGCTAAATAAAGTATGTCCCAGCCAACCAACTCCCACTATCTTGGTACTGAGCTTATGTGTATTCTGCTTTTAAAAGCCACTTGCTGAGTCAGTTGTGTACACCTATAATCCCAGGCCGAGGCAGGAGGATTGTAGCAAGTTTAAGGGCAGCCTGCATTCCAAAACAAGACCTGCGCTCAGTTAAAGAAAGAACAATCTACCAACTTTATATATTAAAAACAATCTTTACCTAACATTCTTAGTTTTTTCGAGATCTTTTTCTGTAAGCTTCTCTTTGCTATGCATTGTTTTCAACTGCAATTCCCTGAGTAGGTGAAATACTGCAGATAGCAACTTCTGTTGTTGTCCTGACACAATAAATTTGTAAAATGTTTTGTTATTGTTTGTTTTGGTCTTGGTGCCAGAGTTCAGGGAAACTGTCTGAGCCTTCACTTCCTATAGAGGATTCCCAGGATCTGTATAACGCCTCCCCAGAGCCCAAGACACTTTTTCTAGGAGCAGGAGATGACTTCCAGTTCTGCTTAGAAGATGACACTCAAAGCCAACTGTTGGATGCAGATGGGTAGGTAGTTTTGTGTTTCTGTGGGTGGGATGGTGCCGGGTACTGCTTAATTTTGTTTAAAAATAAAGTGAGCTTCTGTCACTCCATCTGTGCTTTCTCTTCTGAGAAAGAGAATATGTACAGACCATTATTAGTGTTATAATTCTGTCAGTTTGAATAAAGTTGCTCCAGAAAATAAAATGTAAATATCTCATTTTCTGCCATTCTTATCTTTTGAGCTCTTATTTGTACTATGTAGATCTTGTAAGGTCATGAAATTTCCTTATCATTTCTGCTCTGCTAGGATTGCTGGGTAAGATTAAGCATTTAATCTTTTTTTTTTTGGCTTTTTGAGACAGGGTCTCACTATGCAGTTCAGGCTGACCTTAAGCTCACTTTGTAGCTCAGGCTAGTCTCCAACTCACAGCAATCCTCCTGCCTCAGCCTCCCTAGTGCTGGGATTACAGGCATGCGCCACCATGCCCGGCTCATTTAATCTTTTATTTATATATTTGGTATAGGGTCTCACTACACAGCTCAGATTCATAGTGATCCTCCTGTCTCAGCCTCCCCAGCGCTGAGATTATAGGCGTGTGCCACCATGCACAGTTTCAGTGCTCAGGGACAGGGACTGTACAGTATGTGGTACCAGGGATTGAACCTGAGTCCTTGTGCTTGCCAGGCAGGTACTTCTATTTGGGGCAGAACGTGGGATTGAACTCGGGCCCTTGAGCTTGCCAGGGAAGTACATATTCCACTGAGCCATCTCCCCAGCTCAGGTACTTCACTGTTGAGCTATCTCCCCAGACCCTACACTTTACCCTTTAGTGGCATTTTGTTCTTTTTTTTTTCCCCCGTTCTTTTTTTTTTTTTTTTCTTTTTTTTTTTCAGAACCAGGGATTGAACTCAGGTCCTTGCACTTGCCAGGGACTTATTCCAATGGACCATCTCCCTGGCTGGAGGAGGGCGGGGGTTGAAACAGAGTCTCACTATGTAGCCCAGGCTGGCCTTGAACTTGTAGTGATCATCCTGTCCTAGCTCCCCAAGTGCTAGGATTACAGGCATGCACAAACACCCCCAACAACATTTTATTCTCTTTTTTTTTTTTTTTTTTAATTTTTATTTTATTGAAGTACAAATATCAATGAGACAGTTTTAAGATACCTTGACAAGATGGATTTGGTAAATTAATACATTGCAAACTGTTTTCATAATCATTTTATTCTTTAATAGAACTTACCCTGCTCTTTTTAGATCAGCAGGAAGCTGAATTGAAGTTTAAATGTTGGTTTTCTGGTTTAAGATTCAGCTTCTAACGTCGGCAGGCAACGTTAACTCAAGTTTTTCATTCACTATTTTGCATCTTTTCCCACACATTCCTTACCCTGGTCATTGTGCTTGCAGGTTCTTAAATGTTAGAAACCACAGAAATCAGCACCAAGCTTTGAAGCCTCAGCTGCCACTGGCCAGTATGGATGAGAATGCCATGGATGCCAACATGGATGAGCTGCTAGATTTGTGTACTGGAAAGTTCACATCTCAGGCTGAAAAATGTCCACCTAGGAAGACTGACAAGAAAGAGAACATGGAAGAACTTTTGAATCTTTGCTCAGGAAAATTCCCTTCTCAGGGTAAGTGTCCTACAGAGAATGCCAGACTTACTAAGGTCAGATCTTTTCAAGTCAGTGTTCTTGTCCAAAAGCCCCTGTACCTTCAGACAGAAACAGGAATGTGATGCAGTTTTCCATTGTTTTGCTTTGTTTTGTTCATTTTTGTGGTACTGGGAATTAAACCCAGGGCCTTCACACTAAACTACATCCCTATTCCTTTTTTTAAGTTTTTTTTTTTTTTTTTTTTGTCTTTTTGAGACAGGGTCTCACTGTAGTTCAGGCTGGCCTTAAGTTCACTTTGTAGCTCAGGCTAGTCTCGAACTCACAACAATCCTCCTACCTCAGCCTCCCAAGTGCTGGGATTACAGGCATGTGCCACCACACCCGGCTTCCTTTTTTTAAGTTTTGAGATAGGTCTTGCTAAGATTCTAAATTGCCCAAGCTTGGCTCTAATTTGCAGGCCTCTTGCTTCACCCTCCCTGAGTGGAGTGTTAGGGCTGTAGGTGTGCACCTCCATGTCCAGCTCTGGATTCTTTCCTGTTGACTGAATTTACTGCAAACTCCTTTGTGTGTGTGGGGGGGGGGGTTGTATTTTAGGGAAGGGTTTACAGGGTGTTCAGGGTCTCACCACTAGATCGAACTTGTAGTGATCTGCCTGTTTACAGCCTCCCAAGAGCTGGTAATTACAGGCGCAGCCCATCATGCTCAGTCAATTGCTATCTCAGTGTGCCCTGGGGACAGGGCTGGCACGGCAAGCCTGGGAATCAAACCCCTGGCCCCTGTGCTTTAATCTACTGAGCTATTTGGCTGGCCCTATAACTCCTAACATGTAGAGTTTTACTTTTTTTAAATCTATATTTTCTTAGATGATAGTGTCAGTGCTTTAGCTTGGATGTGTGATGTGTCATTTATAATCTATATATAAAGGTTAGCTTTGTCCAGTATATAGTAAATTTCCTATAAATGTTAATTTATATTTCCACCTGTGCCCTTTCCCCTAAATACACAAAAAACACCTGCTACAAAGTAAGCTGTCCGAGAGAGTTGGGGTCTTTATCTTGTTCACTTTGTCTCCTGGATGGTGAGCACATAGTAACCCTAGATAAGGATCTGTTGAATGAATGGGTGGTGCAGCTTTTGTCAGGCTTACCTTAGAATTAGCAGACTGGCTTGTCTCTAGATGGCTGGGAAGAGAGGATGAAGTTTGATTCCTTGGTGACATGTCTTTTCCTTATAGATGCCTCCCCTCCAGTTCCCTTGGAGTTGAGCAAACAGAAGGAGAACAGCACAGGTGACCCAATGGAAGAAGCTCTTGCTCTTTGTTCAGGCTCTTTCCCAACAGACAGGTGAATCTCAGATTGGTAGGAATTTGAGAAGACCAGGTCCTTTGACAAAGTCCTATAATACTAATAATAATAGTAATAATAAATAGTAATAATAGGGACTGGGGAGATAGCTCAGTGGCCTAAGTGCCTATGTGGCAAGCTCAAAGACCCAGGTTCAATCCCTGGTACCACATGCTGTGCCAGCCCCTGAAACTGGGTTTGGTGACACATATCTATAATCCCAGCACTGGGGAGGCTGAGCCGGGAGGATCACGATGAGTGGGAGCTATATAGCGAGACCTGGTGCCAAATTTAAAAATAAATGAATAATAGCCAGAGAAGATGTGGAGAAATTAGAACCCTTATGTATTCTTTTTATTTTTTATTTTATTGTGGCCCGCTCAGCCCCACACAGATTGGGGCTGGTGTGGCATGTGGTGCCAGGGATTGAACCATGGTCACTGTGCTTGCCTAAGCAGGCGCTTTAGACCCCTGAGCTATCTTGCCAGCCCAGCCCTTACATATTTGGTACAGGGTCTCAATATGCAGCTCAGACTTATAGTGATCCTCTTGTTTTCAGCCTCCTCAGCACTGGGATTATCAGTGTGTGCCATTGTGCTTGGACTTGGTCCCAGCTCAAGGTGCCCAGGGGCAGGGCCGGCCTGGCATGTGGTGCCAGGGATCGAACCCTGGGCTCTGCACTTGTTTAAACAGGCACTTAGTCCACTGAGCTCTTGTGCCAGCCTGAGACATTGGAACCCTTATATACTGTTTCTAAGAATGAAATGATGCAGGTGCTGTGGAAAACAGTATGACAATTCCTCAGAAGTTAAAATGGAATTACCATCTGATTCTGCAATTCTATTTCCTGGTATATAGACTCAAAATAAGTGAATGCTAGGACTCAAATAGGTATATGTGCACCCATATTCATATTCAAAGCAGCATTATTCACAATACCCAGAGTGTAGAAGCAGTCAAGGGTCTGTTGACAGATTAATTACTGTTTTTAAAAGTATTTATATATGCATATGGTGACATGGTCAGCCTTATAAAGGAAGGAAATTCTAACATATGCCTCAATGTGGGTGAACCTTAAGGATGTTATGCTGAAAGCAATAAGCTAATCAGAAAAAAACAAATACTGTTAGGAGTTGGCTTATATTAAAATGCTTAAGTTCATTGAGAAAGACTGGTAGTTGCCAGTCTGGAGGTAGGGAAAAATGAAAAATTTTTTGGGTATAAGAATGATTATATTGAAGACTTTTTTTTTTTCTGGTACTGGGGGATTATATTCCGAACCTTATGTTTGCCAGGCAGTCACTTACGTTGCTGAGCTATATTCCTAGCCCATTGGGTGTAAGAATGAAACATTCTTATTCAATGAAGAGTTTTAGTTATTTCTTCTACAACAGTTTGAATGTACTTAACCTTACTGAATTATTTACTTAAAAGTGGCTAAGCTAGGGGCCTACGAGATAACTCAGTGGTCTAAAGCGCCTGCTTAGGGGCCAGGGAGATGGCTCAGTGGAATAAGCACTTCCCTGGTAAACGCAAGGCTTAAGCTCAATCCCCAGTTCCACCAAAAAATAAATAGATAAATTAGGCAAGCTCAGGAACTGTGGTTTGATCCCTGGCATCACATGCTATGCCAGCCCTACCCACAAGGTGAGCTGAGCTGGCTGCCAAAAAAAAAGGCCTAATGTGAATCTAATGGTATATGTATTTTACCATAATTAAGCCTTTTTTTTTCTCTTGTACTACACATTGAACTTGGCCTTTACACTGAGCTATGTTCTCAGGCCCCCCCCTTTTGAGACAGGGTCTTGCTCAGGCTGGTTTTGAACCTCCTTTCTTGTCCTCCCAGAGTTCTGGGATTACAGGCATGCCCGTGCATAGCTAAAAAGACAGTTTTTTTAAAGACTAAGCAGGGGCCAGGGAGATGTGGCTCAGTGGAGTTAGCACTTCCCTGGCAAGCACAAGGGCCTGAGTTCAATCCCTGGTTCCGCAAAAAAAAAAAAAACAACTAAGCAGCAGGACATGGCAGTACATCCCTGTAATCTCTGCTCTCTGGGTGACTGAGTCAGGAGAATCACTTAAGTCTGTGCCCAGCTCAGGCAACTTAGTGAGATCCTATCTCAAAATAAGACAAATATAAAGGGCTAGGATGTAGCTCAGTATAAAGATTCTGGGTTTAATTTTCAGTACCCCTTGACTCCCACCCCAAGCAAAATGTCTTCTTTCCTATTTTTTGAACATTTATTGGTGTTAATAAGAAACTTTAAATCCTCAACTTAGATGGGTGCTTGTAGTTTGTGTTCAACAATTTATTTGATTGATTTACATTGTACAGGGAAGAAGGTGAAGAGAGGGAATTTGGAGATTTTCGGCTTGTGCCACACAACAGTGATTTTGACAATGATGAGGTGAGTATGAAGGAAATACAACTCCAGGTATTGCTTTTTTTTCCTGTGTGAGTTGTTGAGATTTCTAAGATTGGCATCTTATCCAAAACAATAGCCTATGCCAGGTATGGTGTTGTACACGTGTAGTCCTGGCACTCAGTAGGCTCAGGCAGGTGGATTGCCACAAGTTTGAGGCCAGCTGGGGATACATAGTGAATTTAAGACCAGCCTGAGCTGCATAGTGAGACCCTGGTGTTTTTTTTTTGTTGGTGGTGGTTTTTTTTTTGGCGGAACTGAGGATTGAACTCAGGCCCTTGTGCTTACCAGGGAAGCACTTATTCTACTGAGCCATCTCCCCGGTCCTGAGACCCTGTTTTAAAATAACTCTAAAAAGATGTATGGGCAGAGGTTTATAAATCTTTTCTTATGGGGTGGGTGTGTGTGTGTGTGTCCGGGTCTGTGTCCGGGTCTGTGTCCGGTCTGTGCACGCATGCATGTGGGTACAGGCATGCCTGTGCTGTGCTTTGTAGTTCAAATCTAGGGCCTTGTGCATGTGAGCCACACACTACCACTGGACTATATACTTAGTCCCTAGCATTTTGTATTGCTTTTTTAAATAGGAAAAACACACAAGGTATGGGAGTATTAAGCTCCTTGAGAGTTCATTTTACTTGACGACTTTTTTTTTTGAATGAGCAGAATATATTTATTGAGAAAGCTCCTTCCAAGAGAGGGACAGAAAAGGGTCCCGAGCGGGTTGTCCCTGGGAAGCTGTCTCTTCCAGGGACTTTTATAGAGTAAAACCATGTGGTGAGGCCAGTCTAAGATGGTGGAGAACATGGGAACTTGCTTAGGTGTGCATGAGGTGAGACAAAACTATATTCAACTAATAAGATGCCTGCACTGGGGAGATGGCTCAGTGGAATAAGTGCTTCTCTTGCAAGCTCAAGTTCCTGAGTTCAATCCCTGGTGCCACCAAAAAAAAAAAAAAAAAAAACTAATAAGATTACAAGCATCTTTGCTCAGATAAAATTGATTAAATCCTGTACTGAATGAGGAGGTGAGTCATATAGCAAGTGGGTATGAATGTGGGACAGGGTCTCTTCCTGTTGAGGGTTGGATTAGTGGCTCATTTGGGTTCTTTCAATGTGAATGATACCTATTTAGAATATCAAGCCCTGATGCCCATACCTAGGGAAGTATGTGGTTGTATTTGTTTCCTCTTTTGTCTTAAAGTCTGGCCCATAGGGAATGTCTGTCTCTTCCAAGTTACAAAGTCACCTGTCTTCCATATTGTCTCCTTGAGGGCCTAGACCTGTCTGACTACCTATAGTATTTCTATCTAATTCAGCTGCCTACAACATGCCCCTTTTGAAGAAGTAACCCGAACTGCCATGAGGGAACCATGGTTGATGACTGCTCTGGCTTCTTTAGGCTGAAGGGGGTTGTAGTTGTGGACCGGCAGTCAGAGATATTCTGCGGAGGTTCCATCTAAAAGCCCTCAATAAACACCAGGAATTTTTATCTTGGGTAGGCAGAATAGCTTTAAGTCTGGAGGAGACAAGGCCAAAGAAACAATTAAACATGCTTAGGTCAAATAATCACAACAGGATGATTATGAATATAGTCAATGATTTGTGTCAAGTAGACAGTAATGTCTTCCCATAAAAATGATAAAGATAGGGTTCAGAAGACCTCAGCATCTCACATACCATTGATTTGATATATCTAATATTTTGGACAGCTATTGACATTAGCAGAAGAATCTGGAAGGTAATAACCTTTTTTAGTTTTTAATTATAAAAAGAAGTCAATTAGCAGAGATCTCTTAAATGTGGGGTTTAATCCCTTTATCTTCCATAACCATTGGGTATTATTTCAAATAAATTGGCCAACTTTTATTACTGGGGGCACATGAATGACAGGAACTAGGGAAAACACTTAAGTACTTTCCAGTTTGCAAGTGGGGCTACTGGCTGGGTAACTAGACACATCTGCATGAGCATCTATTAACAGTTTAACAGGTTTTCTCCTTATATTGGCAATCAGCATGGTTCCTTTGAGCTGAGAGCAAACAAACATCTATGATCTTATCAATTTGCCTTTCCACTATGAAACACTTTCTGAGCAATTTTTATCTGAGACAAATTTATTCCTGCAAACCCTTCTAACTTCTGTGCTTGTGTCAGATACATGGGGCCCACTGAGCAAGGTATAATGTTTTAGTTTTAAGGCCTCCTGCAGGCAGCCCTGTCCAAGGAATGTGAGAGCAACTTTTCTTAAGGCAGGAAACCTAGAGAAGACTCAGCTCACCTGGGCTGTATGAGGTGGACAGTTAGTTAAGGCCTTAATATGTACCTCTATAGACAAAATCTGGTGGATCCCAGTAAAAGGAATCTTTTTTTTTTTCTTTTTTCTTTTTTTTTTTCAGAACTGGGGATTGAATTCAGGCACTTGTGCTTGCCTGAGTCAAACACTTATTCCCCTGAGCTATTTCCCCAACCCTAGTAAAAGGAATCTTGATCTAGCATATTTGCTGTAGATTTTACCTGCATGATTGCCTAGATTTTGGTATCTTTTAGGAAAGAACAAATTTTTTGAGAGATTAGAACATGTATAATCAAAGTATGAGCACTTGAGCTAACAGGTAAGTATATAAACCTTTTGAAGCTAACAATCTAGCTCTTAGACCCCTTTATTTACGGAGTCTTAAAGCTTGCTATAAGTCACTCTAGCTTTAGTTAAGAGAGGTCACACCTGATTAACTTATCAACATGAAATACCTGTGTTACATCAGAAATCAACCACGCTACCTTAATACACTTATGAAATACACAGCATTCAGTCAGATTAAACCAATGTCCCATTCAGCGTTTTGGGTATGGCCCCCATGAAGACCTATTTTAATCTCAACTTTCATACTCTGATTTTTGGCAGGATGAACATAGTGACTCTGACAGTGAAAATTTGGCATTGGATGGCCAGGAAGATGAGGATGAAGAAGAACTCTTAAAGTGGTCTGAAAAGCTGAAAAGGCAAATGTAGGTGTTGTCTCCATTCCTTCAACTGGGAGGGTTTTCCCTGGATTCTGGAGTGACAATTTAGCTTTTTTTTTTTTTTTCTTTTTTCAGCTTATCACTTTTTTTTTTTTTTTTTTTTTTTTTTTT
>PVKA01055475.1:0-10320 GCA_004027165.1 Ctenomys sociabilis
TTTCTGAGTGATGATAGAAAATGCCAACATATACATGACTTTATATGTATACTTAGATCTACCTGTGGACTATCTGATGTTCCATTCATATTTCTGTAACACCTTGCTTGATAAATACTTTCTAATATATTTTTCATTTTTATTTTCCACATAATCTTAAAATCAATTTATTTTACTCCAGACATTGGTCACAGTATACTTATAAGATAACTTTGTTTCTTTACAGATGTGGTGAATTTAGTTTGTTATGATTTTTGTTTTGGGCTATCCAAGAACAGACATATTTTTCTTTTTTCTTTTTATTTTTTTGGCAAAACTGGGGACTGAACTCAAGCCCTTGTGTTTGCCAAGGGAAGTGTTTCTTCTACTGAGCCATTTCCACAGACCCAAGAAGTTTTTCCATTTGGATTTCTATTACAGTATTTCATGTCCACATATTTGGTCTTGGAATTATTTTAAAGTTCTTACATTACTTGTTAGTTTTGCCTGTATTAAATACTTAATATTCTATTGCAATTATAGTGTGTCTACTATCATAATTTGTATATATGGAGTATGATAATTTGATAATATGTTGTTATTTTTGCTATTTGAAATCTTACTTGGTTTCAATTTAATCATTGACTTTATTTGAGTTTTAACTGTACACTCTAATGTATTATGTCATTTTCATATAAAATGTTTTTATTATTTTATATTGCTTTATCTTGAGTTATTTCCTTTTAATTCATTTCATTGATTCATATCTTGAATGTAGGATTATAAATAGAGTGAAAATTTTTGCCTTGTTCCTTACCATAAAGGGAACATTTTATATATTTTAATACTTTAAAATATGTACTCACATGCACACATAATTATTCTTTATTTAGAATGGATGTTATAATTTGTTCAATCTTCTTTTATGTTTTTGATATCTATGGACATAATTATGTGCATTTTCTTTTTAGGTTTATTAATACGATGAAGTACACAAATAGAATTCTAAATATTAAACCATCATGCATTTCTAAAAGAAATGCCACTTGATGTGATATATTTTTGTATTTTCTATTGGATTCTGTTTATTAATATGTATTAATAATTGCATTCAAAGTCCATTCATGCCATTGGATTTGTTAATATGTATTTATAATTTTGAGGAAATATTCATAAATGTTATTTTTTGAGCTATTGCTACTAGGCTCAGGTATACATATTTTGTACTTTTCTTCCTATAATAAAAACTGGAAAGTCTTTCCTTGTCTTTATGTTCTGGAATAACTTAATGATATCTGATGTATTATTTTTGTTTGTTTGTTTTCTTTCTCTTTTTAGACAAGGTCTCCCTATGCAGTTCGGGATGGTCTTAAGCTCATGTTGATGTGTGGGCTAGTCCTGAGCCCACAATGACCCTCTGGCCTCAACTTCCCGAGCGCTGAGTTCACAGGCACGCACCACCACACCCGGCCATTTGACTTTTTAAGGAATGTATGGATTACAGGTGCGCACCACCATGCTTGGGCTTGGGATCTGTGTGGCGTGCAGTGCCAGGGGCCGAACCCCAGTCCTGGTGCTTGCCTAAGCAGGGCTGAGTCTGCTGAGCTCTCTTGCCAGACCTAATTTGACTTTTTATTCTTTGAAGTTGCTAAAATTTCCCTGTGAACTCACCAGAACTTGTCCCGTTGTACATGAAATTGTTTCATTTATACTTTCATTGTCCTGGGAGATAAACTTGCTACAAGTATTTTCCTTATAAATTACTCATTTCATCTATATTTTCAAGTTTACTTCCATAGGGTTGTACAGAGTAGTCACAATATTTTCTTGTACTCCATGTCAGTGGTCAGTGATTATTTTCTCTCACATATAGATTGTTTTGCATATCTGCACTTCATTTATTTTAATGATACAATTGGCTAATGATTTATTATTATGCTAATTTTTCTTAAAATACTAACATATTTACTGTTTTTACTTTCTAACTATTAATATCTGCTTTTTATTTTTGCCTTGATTTATTTTATTCATTTCTAATGATATGAATTGAAATTTAATGCATGTATTTTTCTCAGATGACTAATTTGATTTCATAAATTCTGATTTGATTAAAATTACTTTTTCCAAGAAATTTTAAATTTTATTTGGTTTCTCTGTTTTTTAACTCAAGACTTAATTCCTGTAGAGATTTTGAGCTCAAGTGAGAATGGTCTTAAAAATATCATTACGATTTGTACAGTTTCGTAATTATATGTTTACTTTTCAAGAATGTTCCATGATTACTGGAGAGTGATGTAAAATATAACATGTAAATATTTATTTTTTCAAGTTAAGTGAATGTATCTTTATCAGGCTATCTTATTCTTTTATATCCTTAGTTATTGTTTTGCTCTACTTCTCTTTAGAAATTGGGAGTTTAAATCTCCATTTAATAGTGCATCATTTCTTTCTATTACCATCATGTGTATTTCACTTTTCAAAAGAGTGTCAGTGCATTATTTGTTGCATACAAACTGATATTGTGAATCTTTCCTGTGAATTTTCAGATTTAACAGTATTAATGTGTCATTCAAAACATTCAGTTTAATGCTTTCCAGCCTCAATTGTTTTTCTGTGCTTTTAGTATTTCAGCTATGGCTTTCTGTTTTAGAAATGTGCTGCTGTGCTCTTGCTCATCTCTTTAATTTTAGTTCTTTAAAATGTTTTATTTAGGCTTTTCTATCGCATACAGTGTAGTCTGTGAATCAATCTGCACATTTTTAAAATTTTAAACTTAGGTGAGAGAAACATAAAACTCAGAAGACTCGGTACACTCACTACTTGTGCCATCAAAATTCTAAAGCCAGTATTTTTTGCTTAATAAAGGAGAGAAGAAGGAATTTCCAAACTATGTTTAGAAAGAAGAGTACTAATAAAACATTTCTGAGCTAAAAAGAATTTCTTTGAGGATCTTGGCAAATAATAATAGTAACAAATGCTGACTTTCCTAGAGTTTTCAAGTTAGGTTTCCTTGTAGTAGATGGTCTCTGTGGTAGTGTAGAGATAGACAGTGGTACAAGTTACTGTTTTGTGGTTCTGGTTACAGGTTTATGAATTCTTTTACAATCCTAGTTCTTTCAATAACAAATCTCATTGAATATTTACGTTTTATGGTTGATTGTAGTATTTATTATTGGCTGCCTTTACTATGTTACACAGTCCTTGAGCATTTACACAATATTATTGTTATCTTTAAATCAGATTTAAGTTGCTATAGAAAAATATGGGTAATATGATGTTTTGATACAAACATGTATTTAAAAATGCTTAAATCAGGTGGAACATCTCTTTCTTAATATTTATCTTTAAATATTTATTACTTTCGTGATTAAAAACATAGAAAATCTTTCCTTTTGACTTTTTGAACTATATACTACATTGCTGTTTTCTAGAGTTAACAGTGAACATTGATCAGACTTCCTCTAATCCTGGCCCTTGACTGTTTCTCATCTCTGATAACCACCATTCTACCTTAAACTTCTGCAAGATTTACATTTATGGGTACCACATGAGTGAGATCTATGATACTTGGCCTTTGGTGCCTGGACTAATTCATTTAACATGCTGATCTCTTCTTCTATGTTGAGGCAAATGACCCTATTTCACTCTTTTGTAATGGCTGGAGAGTATTACATTTTGTATCTGTACCACATTTTTAATCTATTCATACTTCGATAGGCACTTAGGGTTGTTTCAGTTTCTTTACTATTTGAACAGTACTGAAGCAAGCACAGGGTTGCATAATGATTTGAAATATGGATTTCTTTGCCTTTAGATATGCACCCAGGGGTTGCTTTGTTAGATAACAAGGTAATTCTGTTTAAACTTTTTTGAAGATTAGGTGCATTTTTCTTTTGATAACACTATTGCTATGAATAATTAGATCATTCTTCATAATTTTGGAGTGCTTTGTGTATTTTGAGACTATCAGTAAAAGTTTCCCTGTGATTTTGTAACAATTTAATGTAGAGAATTGTTCAGTAGCTTGTTGATGATATATTGTAAACATACATTTTTTCTTAAAGTTGAATATTGTTATCCAAATCTGTATAAAAGTAATCTAAGACTGGAGATACAGCTCAGTGGCATAAGAATCTGCTTAACTGGTGCAAAGTACTGAGTTTGATGTCTCATACCAAAAAAAAAAAAAGGAAAAAAGTAAGTAATCCCAGTCCTTTAAATTCTCACATATAACTGTGAATTACTATTGATTGCTTTCATAGATATACTGTGTTGCTTTATATCAGATTTACCTTCTTATACTATTGCTAGTTATAAGAGGGTTTTACTGATCATAGGTGTTGTGATTGAATCTTTCCCAGTGGTTATTTCATAATCAGAGAGTAGTATGAGTTTTTAAAAAATATGTAAATAAGCAAAGAAATACTTATTATTTATTTAAATTCTTAAAGAGCAGAAATTTGTTATTTTTTATATTAATTTTAATGAGAAAGGAAGAGCAAAGAGACAGTTTTAAAACAGGTTAGTAGGACAGTTACAATAATTAATACATTGCATATTGTTGTCTTCATAGTGGTTATTCAGAGCACAAGATGCAGATAGCATGTCTAAACACTATTAGTACAAATAGTAGTATGGATGTGAAGAACAAACTTTTATGTTAATAAGCCTAAGGCTATACTTTCTCAGAGGATATTATTGTTTTATATTAAAGTTCTGATTCTCTGAATATTTGAGATTTGCCTTTTTAAAGTCAGTACTATTGCTTGAGTGTAAACTTTCTCTTTTGTGATTTTAATTGATTTTTCACTTTTTCCTGGGCATAGGATTTAAAAAAATATTTATTTGTTCACTTGTTTGTTTAATACAGGGTTTTGCTACACAGTTCAGACTAATAGTGATCTTCCTGTCTCAGCCTCACCAGCTCTAAAATTACAGGCATTCATCACCACACCCTGTTTTGGGGCAAGCATGGCATACCTGGGTTCCAGGGTCAGCATAGCATGCGTTACTCGGGATTGAACAGGGGTCCTTGCACTTGCCAGGCAGGGGCTTAGACCTCTGAGCTGTCTTCCCAGCCTTATGCTCAGGATTTATGCTAAATAATTCTGACCTTGCAATACACTTTAGAATAGATTTGCTGTCCTTTGTTCCTGCTTGTGATGTCTTGCAGTAATAAAATTTTACAAAACATTGTTAAAGTATAATTCTGACTTTTCAATTTTAATTTTGTTTCATTTCTTAATCTTTTGAAATATGTCCTCAATAATTATTTTTTGGTGGCATATTACTTTCCTATTCTGCAGATAGTTTTATATGCTTGGATATATACAATACATATCTTAGGACCGGCAGATAGCTCAGGGGACTAAAGTGACTGCTTAGGCAGACCACAGTGGCCAGGGTTTGATCCTCGGCATGCTGTGCCAGACTCCACCCCCTCAACTCTCCACAGGGGCATGCTGAGACTGTGATTGAGACGAGGTGTGGTGGTGAGCACCTGTAATCCCAGTGCTTGGGAGGCTGAAAACAGGAGAATCACTATGAATCACTATGAGTCTGATCTATGTACTGAGACCCTGTACTAAATACATACACACACACACACAAAAAAAAAAAAAAATTAGAAGAGTAAGTTGTTTGAATCTCATTTTTATCCCACATGTCTGTTACTGCTCCAGTTCCTTCTAATATTTAGTGATATAAAGAAGTTTGAAGCCAGGTGAATTTCTAATTTGTCTTATAACAATTAAATTTATGTTGTATTTACATCACAACTTGAGAGTTTTTAATATTATTATTGATATGATTCAAAGTTATTACCAAGATGTGTGTTAGCCTCTTAAACTTTGTTGTAGAAAGCACATTTTGCTTATTTGGGACATCACATCATGAGGAGTAAGAAGAGTTTTGCTACTGAATTCATTAAGAAATTCTTTCAGCTCAGTAATTATGTACTTTAAATTTATTTACTTATTTATTTTTGTATTTTTAGGGAAGTGTGCCTGCCAGGCAGGCACATGGTGTTCAGGGTCTCACTACTAGATCGGACTTGTAGCAATCCGCCTGTTTACAGCCTTGCAAGTGCTGGGATTACAGGCCTGCATCACCACGCCCAGTCTCAAAGTCAGCATACTCCAGGGACCAGGCCAGCATGGCAGGTCCAGGGGATTGAACCTTCAGGCCCCTGCGCCTGCTTCCAAGTGCTTTAATCTGCTGAGTTATTTGGCTGGCCTTTTTAAAATTTATTTTTTATTTCTTAAATTTTTTTAGTGGACCAGGGATCAAACTCAGAACCTTGCGCTTTGTGGGACAAGCAAGCACTTATTCCAATGAGCTATCTCCCCAGCCCTCAAAATTTTATTTATTTGTTTAGTACAGGGTCTCACTGTGCAGCTCAGACTCATAGAAATCCTCCTGTCTTAGTTTCGCCAGGGCTGGGATTACAGATGTGGGCCACCATGCCTGGTTTCTGAGGCTGGCTCAGCACAGGGCCAGCATGGCATGTGATACTGAGGATTGAACTCAGATTCTTGTGCTTGCCAGGCAGGTACTTAGACTGGCCCCAGTTATGTATTTTAGAGTGGAACATGAAATTTCTCAGTTTCCTAGTTAAATAAGTAGTTTCTGTATCACTGAATCAGAAGTAGCTCTTGGAAAATAATATGAATTTCATACCTTTTTCTTCAGCTAGTAACAGTTCATGAGAATAGCTTTGGTGTTCCTTGATGTAGGTTTAGTGCCATATTTAATCTCCAGTTAATATTAAATTTTGCGTTGTCTGTTTGTTACGTGTATCAACTATATTATATGAAAGGCTACTTTAAAGACTTGTAGGCTGATTTAGGGACATTTTAAATCACAGTTTCTATTTTGATATAATGCTTCTTCTTCTTTTGTTATACCGGGAATTGAATTCAGGCCCTTGTACTTGCCAGGTAAGTGCTTATTCAACTGAGCCATCTCAGTTGTTTATATAATGCTTAAATTTTCACCTGAAACTTCTCCATATGTTTATGCTACATAACTGCTGAAAATATTTCAAAGCCATGCATTCTTGTCACAATCTTCCACCACTATCTTGATCATGACCTTTCTAAACTATTTATTTCAACACTTCCTGAGAAGATTTGCTATTTTGTCAATAACTAGATTTATAGTTGGATAAAAAGGTGTATTATTAAGATAATGGAAATGTAGCCAAAACAGGGACTAAAATTAGAGTTGTAAAATATTTTGTGTTATGTTCTTTTTTTATGGAATAATCAGTAAGGATATGCTTCTTTCTGAAATATATTTGAATGATGTCATTCGGGGCAATTAAATATGATAGCAAGCACAGAGTTAAAAATGTTATTTGCTCTTAAACAGTAGGGAATAAAGCACAAACATACTTTTATATTAAAAATAAAAACTGCCAAATTTATCATGTAAACAATAATTTTATTTCAAGAACTGTTGACAAAATATTTTCATGAGTAAACTAGTATAAATACAACATAGATCATGTAAACTTTTAAGTAGAAATTATCAGCTAAAATCTCTGATACTAACAATTTTAAGTATAGTTCTCTGAAATATCAAGCTCTTAGAATTTTCAAATAGTACGTGTATATTTAAATGTATTGTTTTAAATAATAATAGTCTCTATTAGTCAAGCTCTAATTGTGAATGTCAAGCTTTGATTGCCTAATATGATGTATTCAGGAAAAGCAACTGGGAAATAAAATGGGTTATTTCTCTCTCCTCCATTGCAGTCTTTTTGTTTTCCTCTAATTGGGAACAAATTTTCCATATGCCTTGGTTTCCTGTTAATGATTTTGGCTAAAACTATCACACTTTCTACCTTTGAATTTCTGCTACTATTACCCTTGATTAAATGTCAGGTTTTTGTTTTCATTGTTTAACTTTCTTTCTTATTTACATTTTTGACAGCCTTCTCTCTCAACTGAATACTGTTATCACTTCTTCATTTTAATCCTCTCCTAAGCTGCCTATATTATCACCCCTGTGTTTCAGAACTCAGATTTTTACCCTTTAATCCACTAATTAGCTTTTACTCCAGCCAGCCTTGCTTCCTCCTTGTGCATCTGACCCTTTCTCTACCGCACAACCTGCCCACCAGGCATGAGGTCCTGCCAAGATCTTTTTCTCTTCCCTCTTCCTGTGCAGAGGACTTCATTATTTTTTCTTCTACGCTCCCAAAAGTTTCTAAGAATATTTTTCCAGAATGAATAGCACATTTTAAGTGAGATTTTTGAAAAGTATTCATTTTGTGAAGTCAGTTACCTTTTGATTAAATACACTGTTGATTTCAACAGCTGGGAAAATGTATGTAATTAACAAACATTTATTTCATCCTGTTCATTTCCATTTCTACTTTCCCTTTGGTGAGGAAATAGTATATGCTCATTACTCACTCAGTGAGTGCTTTTCTCTTTGAATGTGAATGTAGTCAAAATATTATTGTAGGGCATTAAAATTTACTTTTTCCTTTTAGTGAGTTTGAACATGTGGCAAATCAGAATGTATGAAAATGAGCCAAGAAAATATTACTTATAAAATTTACACAGATATCATACATCGTGAATTTGTGAAGTTATTTTATTTGTAATACCTTCTAAATGTATTTTAAGGTAATGAGACTATACCTGCACTAGCATACACTAAGTGTTAAATTGAATAGAAGTAAAAGCTCTCAAATGAATTAAAAATTGACATAGGTATTATTTTTAATATATTTAAAGCACTTCTTTATTATATTGACATTGCTTTTTGTCACATGCACAGACTAAAATAATTCTGGTTTCTTTTATAAACTTAAAATTTAGACAAACTTAGTAGGAGAAATTTTTGAATATTTAAGGTGGCAGGATTATGTCATCAGGTTACTTAGCAGGAAGAATCATGCTAGTGATTCAAGGTTCATATGGATTTTCAAGACCTTTAAATTGTATCTGTACAATAGTAAAATGCTGGCAAAGTGGGGTAAAATCACGGTGTGTATGACCCAAAGTGAATGAGAAATTGTTAGTGTGCTGAATAATTATCAAACTATGCATGGAGGAATCAGTAAATAAATCGACAAGAAGGTGATAAAATGAAACCTTACCAAATGCATTGCATATTTCTATCCTATGAATTAACCATATAGGGTGTCTATATTCAGCAGGCCTGAGAAAGTCAACGCTGGTTCAGAATTGGGCAAGTAAAGAACTTTCTGAGAGAAACAAAGCCTTGCATTATACTGACAGAGTGAAAATATAACTTAGCAGCACTCTTAAGGAAGCATACAGCTGTGCAAAGAGATCAGACAGTACATTGTGTCACAATTCAAAATAGTGCTTTTCCACAAACTTTGAAAAGTTCAAGTTTGGTTGAAAACATTTTTTTTTTGAACCAGGGATGGAACACAGGCCCTTGCACTTGCCAGGGAAGCACTTATTCCACTGAGCCATCTTCCCACCCCCCAAGGTTGAAAACTTTGAATCAATAACTACTACATAAATAACATGTAGTTATTCTATGATTTCACAAATGAAAATCCCTGAAATATTTTTAAACTGAACTCTAAGCAGTCTCACAGAAACTTGTTCCCCAAATGTTGTTTTTTCAAAAATTTTGCTTTTTGTGTATCTAGAATATTGTTTTCCCAGTTTTATTGATCCATTTTAATGGAAAAATTTGCAAGGACGGGGAAACCTTTGGTACCAGAAAGATCTAATTTAGTATTTAGCAGTCTGTCTTTTTTGCATGTGAAGACTTGTTATACATAGAATAGAAGTATATATTTAAATAGTGTACTGATAATAAGAAGAATGAGCTTAGTAATTGCTGCTGTGTCACTGGTTCCCTGAATGTTCTAAATCTATTTGTCCAATATACCAGGCAACAGCCATTTGTGGCTATTGAACATTTGAAATGTCTTTTGTCTAAAATCACATGTACTGTAAATCAAAACATAGTTTGGAGATACATCATGAAACATAAAATACCTCCCCAATCACTTTATATTGATTATACATTTATATTGTTTACACCTCAATAATGTTTGATATGCAAGGAGTTAAATTAAAATATACAATTAAAATTAATTTTATCCATTTCATTTTACATGTGTGTATGTGAATACTAGAAAATTTGAAACTACTTATTTGGCTTATATTCTGTGTCCATTGGAATGTGTATTTTCAATGAATACCAGGTTTTTAAAATTTAATTTGTTTATTCGATCCCAGTTATTTCATAGATCAGATATTAGTTTAGGTTTTATTGTGTAATCATTGTCTATATTTTGGTATGTTCTCTGAATAATGATGTCAATGTATTTCTTTTCCCCTG
>PVKA01055476.1:0-10311 GCA_004027165.1 Ctenomys sociabilis
AAAAAAAAAAAAAAAAAAAAAAAAAAAAAAAAAAAAAAAAAAAAAAAAAAAAAAAAAAAAAAAAAAAAAAAAAAAAAAAAAAAATAAATATTGTAGGTGCATGAATTCAGCAAAATATTCCAATATAGTCCAGTAGTCCATAATAGTAATGAGGTATCCATAGGACGGGCAATGTCAGAAGTAAGACACAGAAGAAATGGACAGATTCTTCGAAAGGTACAAATTACCAAAACTGAATAAAAAAGATATAACACCTTTCAATAACCCAATAACAGCCAATGAAATACGAAATGTAATAAAAAGCCTAACGACAGAGAAAAGTCCAGGCTTTTCACTTCTTATTCAGGTTAGTGCACGTGTGCAGTCCGTGCCGATTATGCTTCTCCAGGGGAGCTGACCTGCGTGTGGATCACCTCTGCAATCCTCTTTTATTCCCTTTCCCTTTGCTCCCTCACTCTTCCCTCCAGCTCTTCGTTCTCTTCCCATTTGCAAAGGACCTGTTCCCCTTTCCTACTATCTGTCATTTATTTTGCTCCCTACTTGTATTTTGGGTTTCCCTTGTGAGCAGAGCCACATGCTGTCTTGGCTGGGGCGTCTGGCTTGTTTCACTTCACACTGTCGTCTCATGGTGCATCAGTTCTCCTGCACGTGGTGCTCGCGTCTCCTATGCGCAGTGCTGCGCTGAGTACAAGCGCTACACTTTCTCTGTTCATCTGTTGGTAGACACAGAGCTGCTTCATGGCTCTTAACATGAAGAGAAATGGGTGTTCCATTGCTATTACAGAAGCTGCATTTTTTGGGGGGGGGGGACCAGGGATTGAACTCAGGCCCTTGTGCTTGCCAGGGAAGTGCTTATTCCACTGAGCCATCTCCCTGGCCCATGCATTTTTTTTATGGCTGCAGTAAAACATATAAAAGTGTTGTAGGTTTTCTTTTTTATGTTAACAGTTATACAGATATTCTTTCTATAAAGGCAACATAATCTTATGAAAAATTATGAAGTTTTAGAAGTTCTACCATCTAGTATGACCAGTGTCAAAAGGTTGAATATTTCGTTTTATGTGTGGTGTTGTGTGTGTATATGTGTCCTATCTATCTCTAGCTATGCTTTAAAGTAAACATTAATAAATGTAATTTCTGCTCACTTTGGTTATAAAAGCATATATTTCTTAATTTTATTTATAGATCTTTATAGATTTTTAAAATACCTGAATGATATATATATATATATATATATATATATATATATATATATATATAATAAATGTAGCATGGTTTGCTTATCCACTGTTTTCTAGTATATAATGCCTAAGATGATACCAAGCCCTCCAAAGCTTTCCTTACTATCAGCAGTGTAAAGATAAATCTTCACACATGACTCTGAATTGATACTGCTGTTTCCTCCATAGATTCGATTCCTAGGAGTGACGCTGCTAGTCAGAGGACCTGGCTCTTTTGAGAGCTTTCTCGTCGTGGCCGAGTGCTGGCTTGTGGGGCAGTTTCTTTCTCCCTTCTTGACATCTCCATAACTCACGGGCTTCTTTCCTCAGTCCCCAGTCTTCCCTGAGATGCTCAAAATGCCACCCTTAAGGAGTGACTTTGCAGCTGACACACCGTGCAGCTAATTTGCCCCTCGCAGGGCCACCCTTTGGCCTTCTCTACTTTCTGTGTGAGTCCTCCCTGCAGAATGCCAATGTCTGGGAATTTTCATGGCAGGTTGTCGGGCCTTGTCACAGATGCCAGATGATTTGCATCAACCAGCAGACTGGGCAACAAAACAAAGATGTTTTCCAAAAACTTTCTGAGAATCGTGCGAGAAAGGTAAGTAAGATGGCAAAACCCAGTCCTGTTTTAAAGTCCAGGTGTGTTCCAAAGAAGTGTTTCACTTCTTTGATGACAGTACTGCTTTAGCAGTGAGGAGTTTGCTGCATGTTCCAAAGCCAGGGTGCCACCATTGAAGGTCTGTACTTGCCAATGGCTCTGTCTTACTTTCCTTTCCATTTAGTCTGCTTTTATTGAGAAGGGTGGGGAGAATTCTTTATTACATGTTTTTGTGCTCTCAAATCTTGTTAAAGATGTAAGGAGTTCTGAGCTTAGTGTTGCAGGCCTGTAATCCCATCACTCAAGATGGGCAAGGCTGAGGCAGGATGATTGCTGCAAGTTCGAGGCCCAGCTTGGGCTACAAAGTGAGTTCAAGACCAGTCTGAACTGCAGAGTGAAATCTTGTCTCAAAACAAAACAAAATAAAACAGGGGCTGGGGAGATGGCTCAGTGGAATAAGTGCTTTCCTGGCTAGCACAAGGGCCTGAGTTCAATCCCTGGTTCTGCAAAACAAAACAAGATAAGACAAACATATACAAAGCACATTTTCTCCACTGTCAAAATCACATAAGAGTAAAATGGCTCACTGTGATAGAGTAGCTGTGTAGAAAAATTCCCTTAATTTCATTATATTAAGCTTGTCAGTTCATTTACTCAAAGGTATAAATGTTATTATGGATTCCAGATTATAAATACTAAACATTTACATTGATTGTTTAGAAACATTTATTTTCAGTCTTGTATTTTCTCCTAGGGCTTTTGTTTGTGAAGAATTGCAGGAAACCAAATAAACAGTCAGGCTGCATTAAACATTTCTCAAAAATTAACAGAAATAATGCAAACATTTAACCTTTGCCCAAACATTTAATCTTTGTCCAATAATGGCAGATTAATTCACGGTCAAATATTCTGAACTGATTTTTTTTTTTTTTCTTCAGAGGCTGCTGTCAGGGCACGGGATGCAGCATGTAGTAGAGCTCTTGTTTCGCATGCATCAGGCCCTGGATTCAATTCCTAGCACTGACAAAACAGGGAGGACTTTGTGCATAGCATTTGATTCGCGCAAGTCTCCTTAGGGACATATATAGGGTCTCATTTCCGTGCTAAGTATCAGGTCTGCCCAGGCTCCCCGCCACATCCATAGGCAGAGGGGCCCTTGAGCCTGCCCCTGCAGGTTGCCTGCAGAAGGGATGGTGACACAATTACCACAAGGCACGGAAGTACCATTTCTCAGCATCATTTTGATTCTTATGGGAACAAACCTTGTATTTTTGAAGTCTTGAATCCTGTGTGCTCTACATCAAATGGGCGCAGCTCCTGTGAAATGAGCGTGGCCCCCACCTGGGGCCTGGGCCTCAGGGCATCTGAAGATGTCATGGAACTAACAGAGGTGGGTTCATGTCACATCCTCCCAAGGGCTTGATGGTCCTCTTTGTATTGATGGCAGACTTTTTTTTTTTTGTACCAGGAATTGAACTCAGGACTTCACACTTGCCCGAATTTGTCTGTTTTGACCTTCTATTTGTATTCTAGGGTATATGGAGAACTTTATTTATTCTCAAGGAAAGCACAGGATTTTTCCCATTATCTTCCTCAGGTGGCTTTTACATTAGAGAACAGAGAAAAAATAAGATTGTCAGTGGTTAGAGGCTAAGAACAGGAAGAAGTACTCCTGCACAAAAGCTTGGGGTCTGTGAGAAAGAGGTGAAAAGAATGAGCCCTGCAAGAAGAGGTGGGGGGCCACTGGGGGAAGGCAGCCCTCAGCAGGAGACTCTCTTCCAGCCCATTGCATTCTACTGTGTGGCAGCTAGGACCTTCTGAGTGACTTAAACCCTTGTACTTTACATGTTCCACACATGATTTTAAGAATCTGACTTTACTTTAGCTGTCATTATTACTTACAAAATTATTATTATTATTATTATTATTTTTTTTTTTGTCTTTTTGAGACAGGGTCTCACTATGCAGTTCAGGCTGGCCTTAAGCTCACTTTGTAGCTCAGGCTGGTCTCGAACTCACAACAATCCTCCTGCCTCAGCCTCCCAAGTGCTGGGATTACAGGCATGCGCCACCATGCCCGGCTTTACAAAATTATTTTTAGCCTCCAAAATAATCTTGCCTTTCTGGTTGTTGCTGCTGTTTTGTGCGCAGGTGAACTTCGGTGTGTACCTGATGCACACCTCTTTGGATTCTTCTCCGTGTTTCCTGTCTGTGGGATCTCAAGTGGTTCCTGAGTTGAAGAGAATGTAGGACGCCGTGAGTGACCTGCTGAGAAATACCAGGATCTTATTTTCTAAAATATTTTTGTCCAGAATATATTAAAGTTTCTCTTTTTTTTTTTGATGATTTCTATTGTTATAAAGATCTGAACCTATTGAGTAGAGCTTGGCCTTTGAACCAGGACAGCTCTTCTCCTTTGCCAGTAGCGTGTACTCTCATGTGGTCCTCCTGACTTCTCATCTGGGTTTTCACTGCCTGGGCTGGAGGAGCAATTCCAAGGCCTAGGGACTCAGTGCTGTGTACATGCCCAGTGGGGCTCGCACAGGAATTTGATTTATGATCAGTGGTGGTCTCATGAGATTTTTGTGTGTGTGTGAGGTGGAGTCTTACTGTGTTGGGGTCTGGCCTTCAACCCCTGGACCCCAGTGGGCCTTCTTACCTCAGTCTGTAACTGCCATGGTAGGCACACACCAGCTTCAGGTGAAATTTTGACTGAAGCTCACGGGGACTGTTTAACCAAGTATAGGTTTTTATTTGACCATTTTCTTAGACTCTTTAAGGTCTTTCCAGCCCCTTTGTACTGAGGAGGCGGGGCTGTGCCCAGTGATATTTTTTAACACAGGGTCTCACTATGTATTTCAGGCTGGTCTTGGAAGTAACTATGGGGTGTGGAGTGGCCTCAAATTCATGGTGATCCTCATGGCTATTCTCCTCTTTCAGTCTCCAAAGTGCTGGGATCACAGGCATGTGCCACTGTGCCCTATGGGCCTACTGATGTAGATGGTGTGAGATGGTGTTGTGCTCCTCCTGTGCACTTGGTAGGGATGGGTTTGTGCCTAGGGGCCTGAACTTATGACTGTATTCCTGGAGGGTCTTTCCCACCTGGATATTTATATTCTGAGCAAAGGCATAAGCCTGCAAACTCCTCCTTTTACTTTCTGTCCTTGATCCTTTCTGAGTTGGCACCCTGGGGTTTGCTCACAAGCCTGAAGTTACACTCGGTAGCAGTTGTCTGCTCCAGAAGACCCTGAACATCACTGACCAGCCACCCAAGAGCTTCTACATCCCAGTCCAGAGAGGAGCCCTGGAATTCAGGTCCTATCCACACCACCTCTCACCAGGGCTCCTGAAGTTGAATACGTTCAGTTCTGGAAATCTCACTCTCTATTGAAGTATTCCATCCCATGGAGTCTCTAGAACCTTTCTAGCTTGGATATGCCTCCTGTGATTCCTAGCACTGTCATCCAGAGACACAGAGAGGGAGCATGTCCACACTGCTGGTGTCCTCCTGAAGTGTGCTGTCCTCGTGTGCCTTCTGCACCTGTCCCCTGCATCGTCTGCTTCTCTTCCCAGGTGCCTGCCTACCACTTCCCACAGCTCTGCAGTGGGCTATTTCATGCCTCCTCTGCTCAGAGCTCATGGGATTCAGAGTCAGTATCTTCTCATTTGTAGGAGTTTGTGTTGCTCTTCATACTCTGGGGGATGACTATGCACTGTTCTCCAGGATTTTTGAGAGGGAGCCTTGGGCTTGTGCTCTCATTTGATGGGAAGAATTAAATGGAAGAAGAACACTTGTGATCCATTGGTTCCTCAGCTCAGCAAAAGAGGAGGCAAATGCACACTGTGGCATGGCCCAGGACCTTGTGGGAAGCAGTGCAGCCCACTGATTGTGATGGGATCCACATCAGAAAGCATGTTCTATGAAAGTGTGATGGCTTCCTTCATCAACATGTTGTCAGGCACCAAAGACTGAAGAACATTTAGGGTTCTTTCAGACCTATGCCACTTTTTGCAGCAGACACTTGCATGACTGATCTCAGACACCTTAATGTAAACTCTCTCCCTCGAAGTACAGTTATGTAACTACCTACTTATAGTTATTGATTTCACATGGATCTGTCCCTACTCAACTGTAAGCTCCATGAGATCAGGACTTGTTCCTGTGTAGGGTCAACAATGTATCCTCAGTGTTGGCAAGAGATAGGTGCTCCATAGAATTTGTTGCCTATAGAAAGCTGGCCATGTAATTTAATTCATTGATTAAACTTACTTGTTGTATTACTTTAGAATTAAACTGCCATTATTTAATAAGTCCCTATGTGTTAAGGGTATAGTCTCCAACCTGGTGTTGTTCAGAAGCAATGGGAACTTTGGGGTGCAGGTCTTTGTGTCCATGGAGGCGTCAACCGGTGGAGGAGATGATGGGGCTCTGGCCCCTTCCTCACATTTTGCTCCCCGACCATGAGGTGAGTGGCTCTGCTCTGCCTTGCCCTTGTCCCATGACGTGCTGCCTTGCCAGAGGCTCAAGTAATAGGGCCACCCAGCTCGGGACCAAAACCTCTAAAACTTTGAGCCAAAGTTTCTCTTCACAAACTGGCAGTCTCAGGTGTTTGCTATAGTAATGGACCACTGACTAACACACAGACCCAACCCACAGGGAAATTTCTCACAGGAAGTGAGGCTGGTGAAGGTCATTTCAGAGGGCAGCACTGGATGTAAGGGCACAGGCAAAGGTGTGGCTTGAGGAGTGATGCCCATGCAGATGGACACACAAAACAAGTGTCTTCCAGGTGGTGAGAAGGGCAGGTGTTCCTGGCAAGAGTCAAAGACCTGACTGGAAAGAGTCAAAGATTAAGTCAGGCCTGGGAGCCTGAGGCTAGAGGATGGCAAGTTTAAGCTCACAATTTACTAGGTGAGGCCCTATCTCAAAACGAAGAAAGAGCCAGGCATATAGTTATAGTTTTCTGTGAAGGCCTACTACACCTACTACTGTTGCTAACGCATGCACATGCGCACGTGCATGCACACACACACACACACACACACACACACACACACACACACACACACTCCATGAGTAAAACAGAAGTTAGTGGTGGAGAGGTATCCATAAATGAAATCAAGCCACAGAGGAATGAAGAGCAAGAAGTCAACAAAACACAAGAACCAGAAGGGCCACTTGAGATGCACAGGAAGCAAGGACACAAGGTCAGGCACGCCAGAGAGGTGGGGTCCCGAGCAGAGGGTGCCAAGGACTGTTGCACTGAGTGGTCTGACTGGACCTGCTTGGTTTGAGCCGTGGGATGTGGTTCCTATGTGTAATGTCCTAGGGGCCTGTGGAAACCCTGGGAATTGTGGATTTAACTCCATTTTTCAGAGGAGGAATTTGATTCAAAGTGTTGAAGGAATTTGCACAAATCTATGTAGCTGGTACATACAAAGCTGTCAGCCTGTGCATGTAAAATTATTGTGCCTGCTTCTAATATTTTACTGGTGGTATAAAGAAATATGACATTTTGGTGTGTTGGTCTTATATCTGAAACCTTGCTTAACTCACTGGTTTGTCTGAAGAATTTTTAAAAAAGATTTAGTTGGATTTTTTGAATGGGTAATCATGTTATCTGTGAATATATACAATTCTGGTTTTTTTTTTTTTTTTTTTTTGTATTTAGGACAGGGTGTACAGGATTTTGCTGCGTAGATGGGACTTGTAGTGATCCTCCTGTTTACAGCCACCCAAGTGCTGGGATTATAGGTGTGTGCCACCATGCCCAGTCTCAATCGCAGTCTCAGAGTGCCCCAGGGGTAGGGCTAGCATGCAGGCCTGGGGATCGAAGTCACAGCCCCTTCCCTTTCTGTCTAAGCAGGTGTTTTAATCCACTGAGATATTTGTTCAGCTCCCCCCACCCCTTTTTTCCATTTTGGAAGGCTCACCACTATACCACTAATGCTTTTTTTTCCATGTTGAATCTCCACACTTTATACCTTTTTCTGTCCTATTGCCCCAGCTATAACTTTTAGAACTATATTGAGTAAAAGTGGGAAGCCTTGCCTTTTCCCAGCTGGGGTGTAAAAGTCTTTCATTAGTTCAGATGATTCAGATATAAAGTTCTTATAGTTCTGTGTGTGTTTTTGTTCTGAGACAGGGTTTCACTATGCAGTTTTCACTGGCCTTGAACTAAGGGCAGTGCTCCTGCACTAGCCTCCTACTGGCTGGGATTAGAGGTGTGATACATAGGGCCTGACTTGTCCCATCAAATTTTGACTTAGATATTTTGCAGCTGTATTTTTTGGTGTATTCACACTTGAGATTATTGTGTCTTCTTGTTTGACTAGTTCCTTTATTGACATATATCTTTTGTCCCTAGTGATTTTCTTTGCTCAAAAGTCCAACATATGTGATATTGACATAGCCATTTCTGAGAATTATGGACCAATGTATCATACTTAGTCTATCAATCTAAAAAGATTATGTGTTATGACTATCTTCAGTTTAAGTGTACCATTATATTCTAATTTTAAACAATAAGACAATGGAACCAATTAAATTGTCTTAATAAAAGAAGAGAACAGAGCCTGCAAGATAGCTCAGCAGACTAAGCACCTACTTAGGTAAGCACAAGGACTGGGGTTTGATCCCTGGTACAGCATGCTGCACCAGCCCCACCCTTGGGCATGCTCGCCAGCCATTGAGTCTGGGTGTGGTGGAGCATGCCTGTAATCCCAGCCCCAGCGCTAGAGAGGCTGGAAACACTGAATCTGAGCTGTGTCGTGAGACCCTGTACTAACCTAAAATTAGAAAAAAAAAGGAAGAATTATGAAAGAAAACAATTTTGATGAAAAACTCAACTTTTTTATGTTTACAAAGTCCTTTAGGGGCCAGCAAGATAGCTCAGTGGTCTAAAGTGCCTGTCTAGGCAAGCACAGGGACTGCGGCTCTATCACTGGCACCACAAGCTGCGCCAGCTGCTCCCCTGGGCACGCTGAGCTGGCCAGAGTCCTGGCATAGTGGCGCATGCCAGTAATCCCAGTGCTGCTGAGCCTGGAGGCAGGAGGATCACCACGGGTCCGGGCTGCATAGTGAGACCCTGCAAAACCCAAATACATTAAAATAAAAATAAGAATATCCTTTTAGCAAGTAGAAGTATAGAATAAATAATATTAATTGCTTTAACAAGTTAATAAAAATCTCCATAGCTGAATTTTTGACTGTAGTAAGTAAATGATTCATGCAGTTTGTGGACACTTTTTCTTACTTAAACATATACTAATTTTCTCAACAAACATTGCTGATATTTGTTAATATTTTTGAATATATGTGATGAGCTGGGCACTCTGAGTACACCCTAATTTTTTTTAATTTTTATAATTGTAGAGCTCTTAGTAGTACATTCTGCAGATGAGGTATTGAGGCTTAGAGAGGTTATGTTACTCAGTTAAGATCTGGAGATTTGTGCACATGAGAAATAAGGTGTTTTTTTTTTTTTTTTTTGTATTTTAGGGAAAGGTCTGCAGGGTGTTCAGGGTCTCACTACTAGATCAGACTCATAGTGATCCACCTGCTTACAGCCTCCCAAGAGCTGGGATTCTAGGCATGCACCACCACGCCCAGTCTCAATTGCCATCTCAGTGCACCCTGGGGTTGGGGCAGGCATGGCAGGCCCAGGGATCAAACCCCAGGCCCCTAGGCCTGCTTTCAGGTGCTTTAATCTGCTGAGCTATTTGGCCAGCCTTGGGATAAGATGTTTTGAAAATTTTATTTGATTTTGAAGAATAAAAATAGAAGCAAAAACAAAGAGAAACAAGACAGAAATAGGGTAATATATAATAATGCATATGTTATAGATTTTCAAACAGGAATAACTAACAATGGTTGCTATAGTACCTATTTTTATCATCAAATCTGTTACTCAGATTAACATATAGTTATGCAAAATTGGGGAAATAATTGAATATTGGTGCTTTCTTTCAAGAAATCTTAATTTTTTTCTTTTTTTGTTTTATTTTAAAGAGAGTATAATAATTGATAGACATTAGAAATGGTACACATTTAGAAGACCAAGATGAGATGCATTCAACTATGGGTTTTATATTACACATTGCTATCCTCAATATCGTTGCTCAGATTGTAGATATCAGTATAAAGTTATCCAAGGTGAAAATTCTAACCATTAATTGCTATTTTCAAAAAAACTGATAGAAATTATGAGTACAGTTATCTCAGCCATCCTGTATAAATACTTGTATGTTTTTCCCTCCATTCTGTTTTTTAATCTTTTCTCTTTCCTTTCATCTTGATTGTTTAATCCTTATGTTCAGTTTCTTTCCATTTTACTATATCTGTTATACCTTCCAGGTTTTATTTATTCTTTCAGGGCTGGGGAGATAGTTCACAGCATAAGCACTTGCCTGGGAAGCACAAGCTCCTGCGTTCAATTCCCGTACCCCATATATATATATATATATATATATGTGTGTGTGTGTGTGTGT
>PVKA01055477.1:0-10311 GCA_004027165.1 Ctenomys sociabilis
AAAAAAAAAAAAAAAAAAAAAAAAAAAAAAAAAAAAAAAAAAAAAAAAAAAAAAAAAAAAAAAAAAAAAAAAAAAAAAAAAAAAAAGAAAGAAAGAAAAAACTACTCATCAAGGAATTTCAAATTAAAGCCAAGGGTTATCACTTCACACCTGTTGAAACAACTATTATCAAAAAGACAAACAACAACAGAATGTTAGTCATCATTCCATTCTCAACTATAGAGAGAAAATGAGATATTTGTGCATTCATTAGTGGGAATGTAAATTATAAAATTATTATGGCAAATTGGATGGAAGTTCATTTAAAAATTAAACATATAAGTACCATATGATCCAGAAATTTCCCTTTTGGATATTTATCTGAAAGATTTGAAATAAGTATGCCTGAGAGATCTCTGTATGCCCATGTCCATTTTAGCATTATTCACAATAGTCAAGTTGTGGAATCCACATAAGTGGCCATAAACCTGGCTGAATAAATAAAGTGTAGAACTGACACACAACAGAATACTAGTCACTCTTTATTTTTTTACTATCATTATCTTTAATTTATTTAGTACAGGGTCTACAGGGTCTCATTGCACAGATTAGACTTGTAGTGATCCTCCTGTTTTCAGCCTCCCGAGCACTGGAATTACAGGTGTGCACCACCATGCCCAGTCTGGGTCACCATCTCAGCACATCCAGAGGGCGGGGCCTGCAAAGCATGCTGGGAACTAGTCACTCTTTAAAAGAGAAGATTTATCACTTACAACAACATGAATGAACCAGAAGGACATTATTTTAAGGGAAATAAACCAGACAAAGAAAAACAAATACTGCGTCTTCTCACTTTCCAGTCTGTGCAACCTAAAACCATCAAACTCCCAGAAGCAAAAAGGAAAGTGGCTGTTACTAAAGGCAAGACAATGGGAGGAATGCAGAGGTGCTAAAGCGTGTGAAGCCTCAATTAGAGGTGAGGAATAGTAAGTGGAGGATGAACAATTAATACTTAAATACAGAAGTAATTAGGGAAGGAGAGCAGAAAGGCACAATAGAAAAGTGAAACTCTGATAAGTTCCCTCCCTCTGGACTCAATTCAAATTTTAACTGATTCAAAAATCTTTCCTAGAACAATAGCCTGACTGCTCATTAATTCTGCAGCGATTATTCCTTTACTTGCCTCTCTTCCAGCTCTTAGCGACACTTTTTATGTCAAACAATTTGCCCTTGTAGACATACGACTTTGCATTTTAAACATCATGTTATTAATAATTTTGTCTTCTTAGGCAAATGCTTAGGACTTCTTAATATAATGATTTGCCTCTTCAAGGGAAAGTCCCCATCTTATCTTTTTTCTCCCTGGCTTTCCCTTTATGTTATATGCAAAACTGTGTCCTGCTCTTCAGAAGATCTGAGCACACACTTGCCAAAGAGAAGAATTTAAGAGATTATCAGATATATTGAAAATCTAAAGTTTTTGATTTTCTTATTGTCTCAGTTACTCTTCTTTTGTTGCTGGGACAAATACCCGATACTTGAAGGAAGGAAACATTTATTTAACTCACAGTTACTGGAAGTTTCAGTTCGTACTCAGCAGGCTCCAAGCAGAGGGGCACAGGGCAGCAGTTCATGGCGGTGGAAGGGAGCAAAACAGTGGCATATTTTACCCTTCTTCAAATCTCAGAATATTTCGAAGCCCCTTTTACCATCTCCGATGGCATCTACAGCTCTACATTTTTTGTTGCAACAGGATTTCACGGCAAAGGGGAGGAGCAACAGCAACAGTGGCTACAGAGAGCAAGTCTGTCTCTCTGTCTCTCTTATGTTACATTCAGGCTCTCTGTCCCAGGCTGGATGTAGCACTCACACTCATAATCCCAGCAGTACTCAGACCCATAATCCCAGCCTTGGATCATGAATTAATCACAAACTGTAGAACTGTGCCTCAATGACTGCATGAGGCTTTGGCGGGGATGGGGTGGGATGGACAAATACATATAAATCATTACATTCTGCTCCTAGACTCCCAAAGATTCTTTGCCCCCATGAAAGGTCGCTCTCTGCCATGTGCAACCCTGCATTGGAACCAGCTGAAGATGGACTGAAACCTCCAGTAACTGTGAGCTAAATAAACCATTCCTTCCTTCAGTTTGAGTATTGGGTATTTGTCTCAACAAGAGAAGAGTAATTGAGACATGATCCTCTGGGATGCTGACTGCCTAAGCCCCAACTTTTAGTTCACTTTAGGTTACCTATTTGAGTCCTCTGCTCTATCTGCTTAACTTTCTCTGTCTCCTTGCTTCAGAAGGACTTTTGCTTTATGAGAAGTTTTATTATACTGTTTTTACTTGTTAACCACCTTTACTGTAAATGTGCTACAGGGTCAATGTGCTCAAGGCTGGGCTATCTTGCGAGAGTTGTAGAACATCCACAGTTCTTGACTGGATGAGGTTTCTCAGAAACTTGTCTCTTGGAAAAGTATTGCTTAGTATTTCACTGTCAATGCAGACAGAGTTAGTGGATCTTTTGGTTTTAATGATTTTATCCCATCTATAATCTGTTAAATGTATGTTAAATATAGGTTGATGGTCTAGTCTCATTCTTATCTCTAACGAAAACCATGAATAAGACTTTCCTGGCAAAATTTTTCTTTTTTATTTCTCATACAGAAAATCCTTTGCTCTATTTATTTACCTTTTTATTAGTACATGTTTGCATTACATGATGTTTGAACTCCTTAGGTGAAGTTGGTGTGTGTATAGCACATTTTAATTCCATTTTCATCCCTTGCCCATTCTCTTCCCCCACCGTCTTGATCTCTTCCCATTAGAGGAATATCTACCTTTGTACTGCCTATTATTTTTCTTTTATTTTGCACTTTATGCATAAGTTGGGTTTATCTTGCCATTCTTTTTTTTTTGAAAACAGTTTTCTGTCATTTGAAAAATTTCACTTCTAGATCTCAGCTAACAAATTACTTGATAACTTAGGATACAGGTAGGTAGTATAAGAAGTAGAACTGAAGTATCTCAGTTTGTTTTCCTTTGGGAATATTTTTAAAACATGGTTTTCATTCTGATTGTGCTGGGATCATTTTTCTTGTAATGTTCTTTCCTTTGCATATTTTGGTAAATTGGTGTTTCTCACAAAAACTGTATGATCACTCAAGTTCATTTCAGTATTATATTTTAACATTATTAACAAAAATATAACTAATATTAAATATTAATAAAAATAAATGTTATTCATCCAACACCATGATTGGAGCATGAATTCAAGTCTCTCTTGGCTGAGTGAAGGGACTAGAACTTTTTTTTCTGTCATTGGATGTCTTTATTTTTTTTATTATATTGAGAGACAAATAGCAATGAGACAGTATCAAAACTGATTAATAGAACACTTCTAATAATTAATACATTGTACATTGTTATCTTCTTAGTGGTTATCCGTAGTACAAGAAGCAAGAAGCAGACAGGATATCCTGTCTGAACACTGTTGGTACAAATTTTCTTCTCATTGAATTAAGCAAGAGTAGCTCTATATCTATCTTAACTATTCTATATATACAAATACAAAGTGGTTCTTCCTTTGCATCTCCTTTTTTCTTTGGTTCAGTCCTGTTGGAGACGGATATTCCATTGGTATCTAAATACTATAAGTGCATGAATTCATCAAAACAATCCAACATAGTCCAGCAGTCCACAATAGTAGTGGGTTATTTGCAGAAGTTGTTGACTTGAGCCTTTCACAGCTCAGTATATTAATATGGCTTTACCTTATATATCTTGTTTTTACACTTTTCTGTCAGATGGTTAAGACCAAGATAAAGAATGAACTATATAACAAGAAATGTAACATTTTATCTGATAAGGTCAGTCAAGTACCCTCAGGATTTATCCTGTAGCCTTGTACCACACTTTGCAGATCCTTTGTCAGTGTCAGCATTGAGGATGAATCACAGCCATTGCTTGACCAATGTGCTCTCTGTGAAAGCCTGAGAGAATGTTTTCTGTCCATGTGATTCTCCTCAGTCAGTCTACATCATTGATCACTTTCCTCTGTGGCCCAATAATTTCCTTGATCAGTAATTTGGGACACAACTGAGTTCCATGGTGTTACAGTACAGGTTCCATGATGTGCTGAGTCTTCACTGATCTTGAAAGGCTAGGGCCAAAATTTTGGTTGATCTTGAAGCCCTTCCTTTACTCCAATTTTTGACTTACAAACTAAGGTTGTTAACCCACCAGAAGAGAAGTTTGTTGTTAACCTGCAACATGTGCAGTTCACTTTACCCTAACTATCTAAGTATCAGTCATCTTAGACATAGCATGAAACAGGTATTTTTCCACCAAGAATCAACATGTTAAACTTTAAGTCACTATATAATGTGAAGAAAAAAATTTAAAAAATAGGAATAAACATCTATTTTTACACAGAAATTTAGAAATCTAATCATATACAGCATTGTAGCAGTACAGTCCTGAGGCATTTATTTTTCTTGAGTCTTTTTTTCCCTTTATTACCATTAATTTTAAAAAAGAAAAAAAAAACCCTTTACTTGAGAGACAGTATAGTAATAATTGGTATGTCATGAGAAGAAGTACGTATTTAGAAGACAAGAATGCCATGAATTCCAAGTGTGACCCTTCTATTACACATTGTTGTCTTCAGTGCAGTTTCTTGTCACAAATATCAGCATGTATAGTTAGTCAGGGTAAGAATCCTACCAGTTAACTGCTAGTTTCAAAAACTTGCTGACGTTTCTGAGGATCATTGCCTTACCTATCTTGTATGCACAAATGTATGGCTTTGCCCCTGTCATGTTTTCCCAGCTTTTCTCCTTGCCCTCTCCTCCTTGTCTAATCTTCAATTTCTCATTTTCCTTTTAATTGTCATACCTTTCTATTTGTATTTATTCTTTTGAGTTGTTATACTATTGAGACTATATGATATTTACACATGTGGGTCTGGTTTACTTCACTCACAAGTATATCTTCAAGTGGCACCCACTTAAATATGAAGGCTTCGAGTTAATCATTCTTTATAGCTGAATAATACTCCATTGTATACAGATACCACACCTTTTTCAACCATTCATCATGTGATGAACATCTTGGTTGTTTCCAAGACTCAGCTATCACAAATTGTGCTGATATAAACATAGGTACACATATATCACTATGATACAACGTTTTCAGTTCCTCTGGGAAAATTTCCAGTAGGGAATAGCTGACTTGATTTCCAGTCCTACTTTTTTGCAGAGTTTGCACACTGATTTCCACAATGGTTGTACCAGTTTACTTTCCCCCCAGCAGTGGAGAAGGGTTGCCTTTTCCCCACATTCTCTCCAACATTTGTTGTTGGTTGATTTCTTTATGATGGCCATTCTTTCTGGAGTGAGATGGTATCTCACTGGTTGTTTTAACTTGCATTTCATGGATGGCTAGTGATGTGGAACATTTTTTAATATATTTATTCACTCTTTAAATTCATCCTCTGAGAAGTGTGTATTCATCTCAGACGGCCATTTCTGGATTGGGTCTTTAAATTTGAGGGCCTTGATGTATTTCAATTCTTTATAAATTCTAGAGATCAGACTTTTGTCTGAGTGCTTATTTAGTTAAGATTGTTTTGAAATTTGTGAGTTGTTCTTTTCACTTTGTTGATAATTTCTTTTGCTGTGCAGCAACTTCTCAAAAAGAGTTGATCCCACTTGTTAACACTTTTAAGTGTTTTCCATATGAATATATGTTCGTTCATGAACTCTTTGCCTACTCCTATGTCTTCAAGGGTTCCTCCTACTTTCTCTTCCAGGAGATTGAGTGTTTCTGTTTTAATGTTTAGATCTTTAATCTGTTTTGACTTTAGCTTAGTGCATGGTGATAGAGCTGGGTCAAGTTTTAGTTTTCAGAATGTAGGGAGCCAGTTGTTCAGCACCATTTGGTAAAGTGGCTATCTTTCTTCCAGTAAGAGTGTTTGGCCCCTTTGTTGATGATCAGATGGCTGAGTGTGTTCATAGATGCTTCTGCACTTTCTAATCTATTCCATTGATCCTCATCTCTATTTTGTTGCCAATACCATGCTGATTTATCACAGTGGCTTTGTGGTATAACTTCAAGTCAGGAATAGTAATGCCTCCTGCCTTGTCTTTGTTGCCCAGGATTACCTTTGCTATTCTAGGTCTTTTCTGGTTCCAAATAAAGTTTAGGAACTATTCCTCTAGGTCTGGGAGGTATGTAGGTAGTAGTTTGAAAGGGATTGTGTTAAATATATACAACAATTTTGGGAGTATGGCCATCTTCACAATGCTGGTTCTTCCTATCCAGGAGCAGGGAATATCTTTCCATTTTCTCAAATCCTCTATGATCACTTTCCATAGGATACTGTAAGTTTCTGAGAAAAGATCTTTGATTTTTTAAGTTAGGTGAATTCCAAGGTATTTCATTTTCCGTGGAGCTACTGTAAAAGGTATTGTTTCTCTAATTTTCCACTCAGTGTGTCTGATATCTGTGTAGAGGAATGCTGTTGATTTTTGGGTATTGACTTTTTTTTTTTTTTTTTTCAGAACCTGGGATTGAACTCACTAACTTATAGTGAAGTGCTTATTCCACTAAGCCATCTTCCAGCCCCTGGGTATTGACTTTGTATCCTACTATGCTGTTGAATATCAATTCTAGTGGCTTCTTGGTGGTGTTTTGTGGATCTTCCAAGTAAAGTATCATGTCATCTGCAAATAATGATAATTTGACTTCTTTACCTATTATTATTCCTTTTATTTCTCTCTTCTCTAATGGTTTTAGCTAATGATTCCAGAAGTATATTAAACAGGACAGGTGACAGAAGACATCCTTGTCTTGTACCAGATCTGAGAGTAAAAGATTTCAGTTTTTTGAGATTTAGAATTATATTAGCCGTTGGGTTGTCATAGACGACTTTTATCAAATTGAAGTAGAGGCCTTCTATTCCAATTTTCTGTAGGACTCTGAATATAAATGAGTGTTGGACTTTGTTAAAAGCCATTTCTGCATCAATGGAGACGATCATGTGGTTTTTAGATTTTTCTCTATTGATACAGTGTTCTACATTTATAGATTTTTGAATATTGAACCATCCTTGCATTCCTGGGATGAATCCTACCTGGTCATGGTGTATGATCTTCTTGATGATTTGCTGTATTCTATTTGCTAGGATTTCATTGAGGATTTTTGCATCTGTGTTCATGAGGGAGACTGGCCTGTATTTCTCTTTTTCAGTTGTATCTTTCCCTGGTTTTGGTATGAGTATCATACTTGCCTCCAGGAATGATTTTGGGAGAACTGTTTCCTTTTCAATTTCATTGAAGAGTTTGAGGAGTGCAGGCATTATGTTTTCTATAAATTTCTTGTAGAATTCTGCTGTGAATCCATCAGTACCTGGACTTTTCTTTGTCGGCAGGCTTTTTACTGCATTTCATATTTCATTGGCTGTTATTGGGTTATTGAGAGTTGTTATATCTTCTAGATTCAGTTTTGGTTATTTGTATCTTTCTAGGAATTTGTCCATTTCATCTGTGTCTTCTATTCTATGAGTGTAAAGATTCACAAAGTAGCTATTGATAATCTTCTGGATTTCCACTGGGTCTGTGAAGATTACACCTTTTTCATTATTTATTGCTTGTGCTTGAGCTTTTCCTTTCCTCTTTTTGATGAGGTTAGGTACTGGCTTATCAATTTTATTTAGTCTTTCAAGGAACCAGCTTTTTGATTTGTTAATTCTAGGAACTGTTTTCTTCATCTCAATTGAATTAATTTCTGCTCTAATCTTTATGATTTCTTCCTGTCTTGGGCTCTGGGTTTGGTTTGCTCTTCCTTTTCTAGATGTCAGAGGTGCAGCATTATGGTGTTTATTTGTTCCTGTTCTGTTTTTCTAATGTGTGAGTTGACATGTATGTATTTCCACTCTTAGAACCTCTTTCATCACATCCTCTAAATTCCGATAAGTTGTGGTTGAAGTTTCATTGAATTGTAGATATTGTTGAATTTCTTGTTTAATTCCTTCTGGGACCCATTAATTGCTGAGTAGGGTGTTGTTTAATTTCCATGAATTTAGCGGGTTTTTCTGGTTTCTTTTGTCTTTTGTTTCTAGTTTCATTGCACTGTGGTAATAAAACATGCATGGGATAATTTCTATTTTCTTGTATATAATTAAGCCTGACCTATGGACTAGTATGTGGTCTATAGAAAATGACCCGTGTGCAGCTGAAAAAAATGTATATTGGGCTGTGGTTGAGTGGAACACTCTGTATATGTCCACCAGGTCCATTTGTTTGAAGCTCTGGTTCAGTTCTGCTACTTCTTTGCTAATTTTTGTCTAATTGGCCTATCTTTTTCAGATAAGGTGATGTTAAAATGTGTTGTTAATATTGTGTTCTTGGATATTAGGTTTTTCATGCCCATTAAGATTTTTCTTATGTAGCTGTGTTCTCCTGTGTTTGGTTTGTATACATTTATGAGTGTTACTTCTTCTGTTGAATTTTTCCTCTTACCAGTATGTAGTGGCCTTCTTTATTTCTTTTGATCATTCTCAGTTTGAAGTTGAGACTATCTGAAAGCAGGATTGGTATCCCTGCTTTTTTCTGTGCTGCTGGGGCATGTAGTATTTTTTTCCATCATTTGATTTTTAGTCTATGAATTTCTTTTTGAGTTAAGTGTGTTTCTTGTGTACAGCATATTGTTGAATTGTGTTTCCTCATCTACTGTGCCAGTCTATTTCTCTTTATTCTTGAGCTGAATACATTTATGTTGATGGTTATAATTGTGATGTGTTGACTTATGATTGACATGTTATTTTCCTCTGTTGTTTCCTCCTTTTTGCTTTGTGTTTGATTGTTTGCCCTATTTATTTGGTTCCTTCTGTTCTCATTCATGGAGTTCTGATCATTTTGTTCCCTCTCTAGAACATATTTCAGTAGTCTGTGTGGGGTTGTCTTTGTCATCACAAAATTCTTTAGTTGTTCTTTGTCATGGAAGTATTTCACTTCTCCATCAAACTTGAAAGAGAGTTTTGCAAGGTATAGTTGTCTGGACTAGAATTTGTATTCATAGAGGACTTGAAGTAGTCTGCTGCATGCTCTTGGTTTCATGGTTTGTGAAGCAATGTCCACCGGAAGTTTGGTCGGTTTTCCTTTGAATGTGATCTGTTTCCTTTCTCTGGCAGCTTTCCATATATTATTCTTATGCTGAATTTCTGGGATATTGAGTATGATATGTCTTGGTCTGTTTTTTTTTCTTTTTTTTAGTTTACTTTATTTATTTATTTATTTATTTTTTCCATTTATTTTTATTTTATTAAAATACAAATGTCAATCAGACAGTTTCAAAACACCTTAACCATACAGAGTCGATGAATTAATACATTGCAAACTGTTTTCATAATATTTTGGCATTGTACAAGGTGCATACATGATATTATATTCACAGGTTTTTTTATAGCTGAATTATATCAAAAATTCAATAATTATTTACCTAGTGGAATACCATAGTACTAAAAGCCGACATAATATCCTGTCCCACCACCATTAGTGCAGATCTTGCCTCTCATAGAATTATGTAGAAGCACAGCGTTATCTATCCCAACTGTACTGTCTATACACACACATCATGATTTTTTCTTTCTACAGCCCTTCCTTTGTCTACACCTGTCAAAAGTGGGCACTCCATAGAGTTGATGTTATTTCACATTATGTATGCTTCAGTTACCTGAATGTCAGATTGTTTCCTCATATATGGGAAGTTTTCTGCTACTACTTCTGCCCATATTCTTCTTATATAATTTGTATTGACTCCGTCCTTTTCATTGCTGCCTATTAGTCTCACATTGTTCATATTTGTATAGTCTTGCAGGTGATGGATTATTTTTTCCTGAATCTTCATTGTTTTTTTTATAATTTTTTAAATTTTTGTTTTATTGAAGTACAAATATCAATAAGACATTTTTAAGATACCTTGACAAGATGGATTTGATAAATTAATACATTGCAAACTGTTTTCATAATGTTTAGGTATCATAGAAGGTGCATACATGACATTATACTCATAGACATTATTATACCGTATGTCTCTTATCAGTAAATAGAGTGTAGCTATTTGTGTATCTTATTTTTTATACCTGAATTACATCAAAGATTCAATAATTAATACTTTCCACCTTTTTATTTTCCTAGCAGTTGTCCATAGTACTAGAAGCTGACATAATATCCTGTAGAACTACCATTAGTGCAAATCTTGCCTCTGGTAGAATTATGTAGAAGCACAGTGTTATCTATCCCGACTGTACTGTCCATACATACAC
>PVKA01055478.1:0-10309 GCA_004027165.1 Ctenomys sociabilis
AAAAGGGTAAAATTAACAAACACCTAGTGAAAATTCAGAAGATCATCAATAGCTACTTTGAGAATCTTTACTCTCACAGAATAGAAGACACAGAAGAAATGGACAGATTCCTAAATAGGTATGAATTACTACCAAAACTGAATTGAGAAGCTATAAGAACTCTCAGTAACCCAATACAAAATGTAATAAAAATCCTACCGACAAAGAAAAGTCCAAATCTTGACAGATTCACAGCTGAATTTTATAAGAAATTTACAGGGGCCAGGGAGATGGCTCAATAGAATAAAGGCTTCCTTTGGCAAACACAAGGACTTGAGTTCAATCTCTGATTCCACAAAAAAAAAATAAATAAATAAATAAAAGACGAAATTTACAGAAGATATAGTCTCAATACACCTCAAACTCTTGAATGAAATTGAAAAGGCAACAGTCTCCCAAATCATTCCTAGAAGTATTATACTGATACCAAAACCAGGGAAGGCACAAGTAAAAGGGGAACTACAGGTCAATCTCCCCCGTGAACATAGATGCAAATATCCTCAAGAAAATCCTAGCAAATAGAATACAGCAAATCATTAAGAAGATTATACACCATGACCAGGTAAGATTCATCCTAGGGATACAAGGATGGTTCAACATACACAAATCTATAAATGTAATACAGTAGGTCAATAAGACTGAAATCTAAAAACCACACGATCCTCTCAGTTGATGCAGAAAAGGTTTTTGACAAAGTCCAACACTCTTTTATGTTCACAGTCCCACAGAAAATTGGAATAGATGGCTTCCACGTAAATCTGATGAAAGTCATCTGTAGATGACACAATGGCTAACATCATTCTAAATGGGGAAAAACTGACATTTTTTACTCTCAGATCTGGTATAAGACAAGGATCTTGAACCAGATCCTTCTATGCAATATAGTTTTGGAAACACTAGTTAGAACCATAAGACAAGAGAAAGAAATAAAAGGAATGAGAATAAGTAAATAAAAAGTTAAACTATCATTATGTGCAGATGACATGATACTTTACTTGGAAGACCCAAAAAAAACTCTACCAAGAAGCTACTAGAATTAATGCACAAATTCTGTAGCATAGCAGGATACAAAGTCAGTACCCAAAAGTCAGTAGCATTCCTCTACACAGACATCAAGCTGAGAAGAAAATTAGAGAAACAACACCTTTTACAATAGCACCATGGCAAATGAAATATTTAGGAAATAACCTAACTGAAGAAGTCAAAGATCTATTCAATGAAAATGACAGTACTTTGAAAAATGAGATCATAGAGGATATTCCCTGCTCCTGGAAAGAAGAACCACACTCCCAAAATTTTTGTACAGATTTGATGCAATCCCTATCAAACTACCGGCAACACATTTCACAGCCCTAGAGTAATCATCCCTAAAATTTATTTGGTAATGGAAAAGATCCAGAATAACAAAGGCAACCCTGAGCAAAAAGACAAGGCAGGTGACATTACAATTCTGGACTTGAAATTATACTACAAAGATACTGTGAAAAAAAAAAAAAAAACAGCATGATATTGGAAACAAAATAGACCTGAGAATCAAGAGAATAGATTAGAAAATGCACAAGCTTCTACAAACACATTCAGCCACCTATATCTTCGACAAATGGGCCAAACATGCTTACTGGAGGAAAGATAGACTCTTTAACAAATGATGCTAGAAAAACTGACTCTTTTCATACTGAAAATGAAAACTTGACCCTGGTTTATCACCATGCACTAAGCTAAAGTCAAAATGTATAAAAGATATAAACATTGCAATAGAAACAATACATCTCCTGGAAGAGAAAATAGGAGCAACTCTTGAAGACATAGGGGCAGGCAAAGAATTCATGAACAAAAATCAAACTGCACAGATAATACCTGAAAGAATTAATGACTGGGACCTCCTCTTATTGAGAAGTTTTTACACATCAAAAGAAATTACCAACAGAGTGAAAAGATAACTCACATAGTGGAAAAAATCTTAACTAATAAGCACTCAGACATAGGTCTTCTAACTAGAATTTAGAAAGAATTAAAAAACATTAGAGATCCATAATTTGAAGACCCAGTCCAGAAATGGGCATCTGAGATGAACACATACTTCTCAGAGGAAGCAATTCTAGAAGCTACTACATACATGGAAAAATTCTCCATATCATTAGCCATCCATGAAATGCAAATTACAACAACACTGAGATACCATCTCACTCCAGAAAGAATGGCTATTATAAAGAAAACAAGAAATGTTGCAGAGAGTGTGGGGAAAAGGAACCCCACTGATGGTGGGAACGTAGACTGGTGCAATCATTATGGAAATCAGTGTGGAGACTCCTTAAAAAACCTAAGACTGGAAATCCCATTCAAACTAGCTATTCCCCCTACTGGGAATTGTCCCAGAAGAATTGAAAGCATCATGTCATAGTGAAATATGTGCATCTATGTTTATAGCAGCATAATCTGTGGTAGCCAAATCTTGGAAGCTACCAAAAGGCCACTCAGGTGAGGAACAGATGAAAAAGATGTGGTATTTTTATACAATGGAGTATTATTTAGCAAAAAAGAATGATAAACTCAAAGCCTTCATATATAAGTGATGCCACTTGAAGATACACTCATAAGTGAAATAAACTAGACCCACATGTGTAAATATTGTATAGTCTCCCTAGTGTAAAAACTCAAAAGAAATAAAAATTGAAAGGTATAACACAACTAAATGGAATGTGAAAAGTTAAGGATTAAAGGATGAAGGGAGGGCTAGGAGAAAAGCTAGGAAACATGATAAGGGTAAAACCATACATTTGTATACACAAGATGGTTAAAGCAGTAATCCTGAGTCTCTCTCAGGTTTGAAAATGGCAATTAATTGGTAGGATTCTTACCCTGATTCAGTATACATGCTGATACCCATGAACTAAGCAACTTCAATGAAGAAAGTAATGTGTAATACTAGGGCCATGCTTGGAATGCCTATCATTCTGGTCTTCTAAAAGCATACTGTGGGGAAACTACCCCCTCTTGTCCCTCTCTCCGAGAGGAGCTTTCTTTCCCTCAATAAATCTATTCTGCTCATAAAAAAATAAAAAATAAGCCAGGTGCGGTGGCACATGCCTGTAATCCCAACACTCGGGAGGTTGAGACAGGAGGATTGTTGTGAGTTCAAGACCAGCCTGAGCTACAAAGTGAGCTTAAGGTCAGCCTGAACTGCATAGTGAGACCCTGTCTCAAAAAGACAAAATAAATAAATAAATAAATAAAAAATAAAAGCATACTGCTTCTAATGTCATATCAGTTCTATGCTCTCTCTCAAATAAATGTTTGTTTAAAAAAATAATAAATGAAAACGAGACAAGAAAAAAATGACATAGGACTGTCCTGCTACAATGTTATACATGGTTAGATTTCTAAGTTTCTTTGTAAAAATTTGTAGTTGTTTATTTCAATTTTTTTACTATTCTATTTTATTATTTTTTACACATGTTGTAGAGATTTAAAATTTAGTATATATACATTTGATGGAAAATACATGTTCCATGTTATGTCTAAGGTGTTTGATATTCAGACAGATACTGATGTTTTAAGGTAATCATATCATTAAGCTTCTCTTCTGGAGGATTAACAACTTAACTTTGCAGACCAAATGAATAGGGAAAAAAAGGGCTACAAGGATAGCCATCATTTTGGCCCTAGACCTTCAAGATCAGTGAGGACTTAGGACATAAGAGTACCTGTACTATAGCATCCTGTAACTCCATGGTGTCGCAAATTTTTTGATCAAGGAGATTTTGGGGCCACAGAGGAAAGTGATCGATAATGTAGAATGTGCCTAAGGAAAGTCACCTAGAGAGAAAACATTCTCTCAAGCTTTCACAGAGAGGAAATTGCTCAAGCAATGGCCATGACTCATCCACATGGCTGACACTGACAAAAGATCTACAAACTGCTATACAGGATTTCAGGGTAAAACCTGAGAGCATTTGACTGACCTTGTCACATACACAAGTTACTCATTTTGCTATATAGGTCTTGCTTTATCTTAGTTTTAACCATCCAGCAGAAAAGTACAAAAAAAAGGTATAAAAATCAAGCTGTATTAATATGCTGAACTGTAAGAGGCTCAAGTCAACAACTTCTGACATTGCCACTCATTCGGATAACCCACTACTATTGTAGACTACTGACGTATATTGGATTACTTTGCTGAAGTAAACAAAGTAAACATTTCTGACAATATATGAATGAATGGCAATGGAATACCCATCTCTGACAAAAGTAAACAAAACAGGGGGATATAAATAAATCACCATTTTGTAGTGAAATATATATATATATATATATATATATATATATATATGTATGTATACACAAAATAACATAGACATACAGCTACTTTCTCTTAGTTCAATGAGAAGAAAGTTTTGAAGTAGTAGTGTGTCTTGCATCTTGTATTCTGAATAACTGCTACAAAGACAACTATATCCAATGTATGTATTATTATAACTGTCCTATGAACATGTTTTGAAACTGTCTTATTCATTACTACTTCTTTCTGAATAAAATTAATATAGAAAGATGTATATTGAGAACAAGAAAGAATGTGTCCAAAAGCAAAGAAAATGTAATGTGACAATGGGGAGAAAAGAAATATATATATATTTATATCATTCTTATATCTTGTACTCTGAGTAACTACTATGAAGATGACAATATACAATGTATTAATTTCTATTACTTTCCCACTAGCCTGTTTTAAAATTATATTTTATGGTTATTTTTAAATTTTTCTGTTTAAAACAAAATAAAAATAATTTTTAAAAATTCATTCAGTAAAACAAAATAAAATCTTCACATGCTCAAAAAATTTTTTTCAAGGACACTGAAGAATCTGGTGTATATAGGTTACATCTATTGGTATCTTTGCATATAAATTAAAAGTGAGAAGTGTTTAAAATACAAGAAACACAAATGTATTCATCTATAATCCATCAGCACAACAATGCAGCTCCATAGGCAAGATCTATGACTGTGAACAAGATTTTGACAGAAAGATACCATAAAAAAGATCTGAGGCCACCTAAAGAAATGGGACCATACTTTAAGAATCTCTAAGATTAATGGAATAGGCAGTGCCTCAGGAAACCTCTGGCTGGCATTATTTCTTTAACTGGAAGCAAAGAAAAGCATCAAAATTGACATTAATAGGGCCAGCCAAATAGCTCAGCAGATTAAAGAACCTGCAAACAGGTGCAGGGGCTGGGGTTTCGATCCCCAGGCTTACGGTGCCAGCCCTGCCCCCAGGGTGTTCTGATATTGTGAGAGACTAGGCATGGTGGCATGCACCTGTAATCCCAGCACTTGGGAGGCAGTAAACAGGAGAATCACTAGGAGTCTGATCTAGTAATGAGACCCTGAACACCCTATAGACCCTTCCCTAAACAACAACAACAAAAAGACATTAAGAACTCAGGCAGCTGAGGTGCTATGAAGCTGTACCGCAGAGCTCTCCAAGCCCACCTCTGCTCTGGCCCTTAGGCCATTTTCAGACCCACATGTGGGCACCAAGAGAAAATGTCTGCACTAGCAGATGGAAAGATAGCCCACAAAAGGGTTTCCATCTTAATCTCAGTAGCTTGAAGAATCCGTACACGACACTTCAGAGGAGCACTAAGGTAACTAAGGTAGCAGGTGGAATTAAAGTCTCTGGTCAGCTTGTCTTCAAACAGAGAAATTACACTGGGCTCCTCGGGTGAGCTCCGCACAATCACAGAAACCCCTCAAAGTGCAAAAGCCAGACAGAGAGGGGGTCAGAGAAAGTGCTGGAGCAAGAAAGTGAGCTGGGACCCATGAGCCCAGCAAAACAGAGACCTTTAGGAGCTGGATCAGCAGAAGAAGTCTTGCCTGCTCCTTCAGAAATGAACACAGTTCTGCAGATACCTGATCTGAGACTGATATCAGATCTCTGAAGTAGAAAATGAAAAATGATACATCTGTGTTCCTTGAAAGCCACAAAATCTGTGGTGATTGGTTCCAACAGCGTGGGAAGTTAATGCACCTGCTGAAGCTGTAGGCGCAGCTCAGTGACACTGGCAAGCAGGGAGCTCACAGTGTCCAGCCAAGCCTTGAGCCCTAACCCTACAGCCTTCTACCTCCCTGTGCACCCATGGCATGTGTGAGGGACCAGAACACATTTTTAAAAAATTAGAAAAGCAAAGAAAAAAAAAAAAAAAAAACCACTGAGATACCATCTCACCCCAGAAAGAATGGCTATCATAAAGAAATCAACCAGGGCTGCCAAGATAGGTCAGCAGACTAAGCACCCACTTTGGCAAGCACAGTGACCAGGGTTCGATCCCCAGGATGATACACAGCATCAGCCCCATCCTTGTGTGTGCTAAACCAGCCACCAAGATCAGCCATGGTAGTGCACACCTGTGATCTCCACTATGGGGACCCTGAAAACAGGAGGATCAATACAAGTCCAATTGCATGGTGAGACCCCATTTGAAATACATAAAAAAAAATAATAATAATAAACATAAAAGAAATCACCCAATAACAAATGATGGAGAGACTTTGGGGAGAAAGGAACCACTGCTGGTGGGAATGTAAATTGGTAAAACCAGTGTGGATTAGTGGTACTGTTCAACCCAACTATTCCTTTCAGAGTATTTTCCCAAAAGAACTAAAAACATCATACCACAGGGATATATGTACACCTATGTTTATAGCAGCACAATTTCTCATAACTAAATCTTTGAAACAACCCAAATGCCCATCAACTGAGGAATGGATAAATAGATGTGGTATTTTTATATATTGGCATATTATTCAGCTATAAAGACAGACAAACTTGAGGCTTTTATAGGTAAATGGATACAAGTAGAGGCTATACTCCTAAGTGAACTAAATCAGACCCACATTTATAAACATCACATTGTCTCCCTAGTGTAAGAACCTGAAAAAATAAATAAAATCTTGAAGGTACAATCGATATAGTAGAAAAAAATAGATATAGTAGAACAGAAAGAAATTGGAAGTAAGGAATAAACAATTGAGATGAGAGAGAGAAGAAAAGATAAGGAAAAATTGAAGAATAGCTAAGATCATTATACCACTAATTTCTATCAGTTTTTTTAAGGTAGCGGTAATATTTTAAAACTTTGGTTTGACCAGTTTTATATGCTAATATCTATAATCTGAGCAGCTACATTGAAAACAATGGGCACTGTCACTACCATAGCTGAATACCTTTCATCCTGCTTTTTCATATGTATCATCTCTAATGATGTGTCTATTATATTTATACTTTAAAATGAATTAAAAATAAAGAGTAAAAAGGACAAGAAAAATGATTAATGTTTATTGAAAGGATGAGTTAATATTTAATTTATCAATCTTGCATGCCTATATCTGCTAAGCTGAGCAACAAATTTTAATATAACAATGTGTAGTATGACAACCATTGCTAATTTTCTACTCTTGCTTTGAAATTCTGTACCATTTTTACTGTTTTATGTTGCTTTGTTATTGACTTTGTTCCTGTTGGTTTTGTTTTTTTCCCCTTTAAAATTAAAAATTAAAGAAATAAGAAATGGCCCCACCTCTGCACCCCTAACTGGTTCACAGGAGGACACCTGACCAAGCTGGACAAGGCAGTCACCATCCCTGAAATTGAGAGTTCCAGTTAAGACAGGATCCTGTCTCTTTGGTGGCAATAAATAGGAAAGTTCAGCAATCATGGCTGGGTGCCTCTATCCACAGAAAGACGTGACTTTCTGTCACCTGGAAACCAAAACTAAGAACACCAAACATAGGGCCACTTTGTGAGAGGCCATTAGGTGGCGAGGTTTAACCACCCAGAGGATTCTCAGTCTGTTCAGACTCACTGCCAAGATGCCCCCACTATTGATTGATAAGAATTTGCTAGTGTGGTAAACTTAAACCTATTATATTACAGTCTCAGAATTTAGGAAATCTTGAAATTGAAAAAGTAATAAGTCACAGATAAGATAAAAGCAGGATGAATTTAGACCACAGAGAATGCTGCATGTGTTCTGAGAAGCATGCATGTCACTGCCATTGCTTCCCTGGGAGCCACTTGTATTATAGTGTTCAGCGAGGTCCTTGGTTTCCTTGCACCAAACTTGGAGGACTGAAAGGGTGAGTGAGCGGGCATTTGCTGTTTAAGCAAAATAGAACAGCATTTGTCAAATGCAGCCAGGCAGAAGAAACAGAGGCAGTATATTAAGCTGGGCCACTGAAGGCCCATGGGAAGGGGGAAAGGGCTGCAGGATGGGAACAGAAGTGTGAGGACCTCATGTTGACAATGGCACCATACAGACACATGTATTTGCAAGCATTCATGCAAAGCAATGTCTCATAACAGATTTTCCAGCTCCACAGGGACATTCGCGCAGACACTACTTGGTGTATAGAACTGCAGCCACTAAGAACTCTGCTGAAGAAGTGTTTGATATGAACCTCAAGATGTTCACTGTATGTTATAAAGTGAGAAAAGGCAGGTCCCCAAAGAGCATGATCCAAGTTTTGAAAAACCGAAAGTTTTAAAAAATGAAATAAACTGTGTCTGAATATTCATAAAGAGAAAGACCACTAAGAATGGATAATTTCTGAGGCTGAGGGTAGGCTTACAGATGTCTTCATGATTTTCTTTCCCAAGTGTATGCAGGCCCTGTTCTAAGCATTTTATGAAGTACTAACTCAAATCTCACAAAATGCCTATGAATGTTGTGTTTATAAAAGAAAACAGAAGAGGCTGAGGAGATAGCTCAGTGGAATAGGTACCTGCCTGGCAAGCACAAGGTCCTGAGTTCCATCCCTGCTACAACCTAAATAAATAAAAATTTAAAAATAAAAGAAACCTTAAGGAGAGACAGGAACATTAACTACATAGCTAATGAAGGCTAGGGCCAGGATCCAGACCAAGGAGTCAAGTTTCAGATTCTCTGCTTTCAGAAAAGAGAGAAAAATAAAGGAAAAGGAACATAGAAAGGCTGGGACAAGAAGAAAAGGGGGTTGGGGGAGTAGAGAGGGAGACACCTGCGACCTGTGCCAGAAAGAAAAGCATTTAATTTCTTTAAAATTTCTATAAAAAGAAGGGCCAGCCAAATAGCTCACCGGATTAAACTGCCCGCAAACAGGCACAGGGAACTGGGTTCAATCCCCAGGCCTAGCATGCCAGCCTTACCTATGGGGCATACTGCCTGGGCATGGTGGTGTGTGCCTGTAATCCCATCTCTTGGGCGGCTGTAAACAGGGTAATCACTGAGTCTGATCTAATAGTGAGACCCTGAACGTCCTGTAGCCCCTTCCCTAAAATACAAAACAAAAGAAAAACCCTGATGCATCCAAATTTGTATTATGAAAGGAATCTTTTTTACAAAGGAAAAGTATATACTAGAAAAAGAAAACAATCATTAAAATGTGTAGCCTCAAATAAAACGAAGGATCTAGAAAGATGCACCTAGTCTCTCACAAAGAAGCCATTCTTTTTTCTAAATACTCAATGCTGTGAGGCATGAGCGGCAAGGAGGCAGTGGGGTCACCTCTCCAGACCTTCCAAGGCCTAGCTTTGCCTCTCCTAAGAAGGGCTCCTATTGACTGGTGGAAGGCCATGAGTTTTTCACTACATAAAGGATGACCACGTTGTAAAAATAGGAAAGCAGTAACACCCAACCTGGAAAACAGAGGAGCTGCAGTACGTGTCTTTTTCAAGACTAAAGGGCTGAATGGGAGGCCACGATGTCTGAAACCAGGTCAGGCAGAGGCACATTCTGCTCAGGTCAGGCAGAGGCACGCTCTGCTCAGCCCTTCCAGGAGGGATATGTCCCCAAATGGATGGAAATGTGAATTTTTCCTATAGAAGCAGGTGGAAGGGGCCAAGCATGGAAAATGGAGCAGAGGAAGAACAGAGAGAGGGGATGAGGAGGAAGAGGAGAGGGAGAGGCAGATAGGGGAGGAGAAAGGCTGAAGATGAAGCTTTGCGGAAGGAGCATTGGCAGGAGGAAGGAGGGGTGAAGACACCAAAGAGAGGCGTGTGAAGGGGACATGCTTCATGAGGTTGTCATGGTGCATGGGGGAACACAAATATGCCCTGAGATAAATTGAGTCACGTGTAGCAGGAGAGATGCACCTTGAGATCACAGTGATAAGTGAAATACAGCAGACACACAAGGTCAAACATCCCGTGGTTTCTCTACTGTGAAAGACTCAAAGTATAAACACTTCAGAAAGGAAAATAAAAGACTGATGAACAGCTGGCCAAATAGCTCAG
>PVKA01055479.1:0-10395 GCA_004027165.1 Ctenomys sociabilis
TTTTTGTCTTTTTGAGACAGGGTCTTGCTATGCAGCTCAGGCTGGCCTTAAGCTCACTTTGTAGCTCGGGCTGGTCTCGAACTCACAACAATCCTCCTGCCTCAGCCTCCCGAGTGCTGGGATTATAGGCATGCGCCACCACGCCCGGCACCCCTGCCTTTTTGAGACAGGTCTCACTATGCCCTCTGAGTGCTGGGCTTACAAGTGTGCACCACCACACCTGGCTCATCTGAAGCTATTCTTGAAGTCCTCTTAAGTGTCTTTAGGAGAGATGATAAAAAATACAGACTAGCAGGGCATGTCTGGGGGAACATGGTATTACCATCGCATCTTGCCTTCTTACCATTTCTACTGCAGGGGTGAAGTGTGGATGGAAGAAGGTGCTCAGCGTTCAGATCTGGCGCCTTCAGACAAAACTGGAGGATACTGTCCAGAACCTGCACACAGGGTCCTTTCCCCAGGGACTGCCCCAGAGCTCAGGGAGAAGTTTGACCAGCATTCTTGGGCCCAAGGACACAGTGGACATGACTGTAAGAGCGGCACAGAGTGCAGAGCTGCTGTAGACATCTGGACTGATTGATCTGTCCATGTATTTTTATCCATTTATGTTTGAGATCTTACTATGTTGCCCAGGCTGGCCTTGAACTCCTGGTGCCAAGCAAGCCTCCTGCCTCAGCCTCCTGAGTAGCTGGGCCCACAGGTGCACATCCCCATGCCTGGCATGGATTTTAAGGTTAGAGTGGAGACCCTTGGGGAAGGACACCTCATCTTTCACCTGAGAAAGTCCTAGCATTTGTACCCACAGGGCAAAGAGGTTGCAGACACTGGGTCTGGATTTAGGCAGCCTGGGTTAACCCAGGTCCAGAGGCATTGACGAACTTGCCTACTCTTTCCTACGTGAGAGAGCAGGATAGCAGCCCAGGCTGCAGGGACTGAAGTCCTTGAATATGGGTATCTGCAGCTGCTGCCCCCTGTCCTGCTGAGTCGTGGTCCCACACAGAGGGCCCAGCCCCTGGCCCCCAGCACCACACTGCCCTGCTGGGCTACAGCCAATAGCAAGCATCCCTCAACCCCTGTCCTGGCCTGCTCATCCACCCTTGCACACCTGTGCTGTGGCCTGTGACTCCCCTGGAGGATTCCCTTGGGGATTATAAGGTTTCTCTGCTCTGTGGCCTCCTGTCTTCCCTCCATGCTGGACCCTCACACCTAATCTTTCTCTCTCTTCTTTTTCTTTTCCTTTTTTTTTGTGTGTGTGTCTTTTTGAGACAAGGTCTCACTATGCAGTTCAGTCTGGCCTTAAGCTCACTTTGTAGCTCAGGCTGGTCTCGAACTCACAACAATCCTCCTGCCTCTTGAATGCTGGGATTACAGGCACGCGCCACCACACCTGGCTCCTTTCTTTTTTTGAGACAGGGTTTCACCATGTAGCCTGGGCTGGCTTTACCTTGTAGTGACCCTCTTGCCTCAGCCTCCCAAGTGTTGAGATCAGTATTGTGTGCCACCACGCCCGGCCCACACCTGGTGTTTAGAAAGCACCTGTTCACGCTGACTCTTGGCCTTTCAGCTATGATCATGTATAAAATGTCCTCTTTCTCTCTGGGAACCTGGCAATAGCCTCCTACTGCCCGTTGGATAAATAAACATCAGTAGTCAAAATGGTTGAGCACTCCTGGTGGCTAGGCCCTCCACCACTTTCACTAAGTTTCACCAGCCTCCATCTCATCCCACCTTTGCACCCCAGCTGTTCATTGCTGGTGACATAGGTACAGTGGTTATTTTACAGGATGGGGCAAGCAGCCAATTGTTTGTACTGGACAGAGTACTTAGGCAAGCGCCTGGCCTTGGGAAGCTTTCACTGAGCTTAGTGATGAGTTGGAGAAGAAGCTGTTTTGCAGCTAGAGAAACAGGAAGAGGCAGAGTTTAAGGAAATTCACCCAGGTAGCCTGGCCTATTGATATGTTATGTTATAATCTCAGCATTCTGGGAGGCTGAGGCAGGAGGATCACAAGTTGGAGCCCAACCTGGACAGTTTATTGATTTAGTAAGACCTGTCTCAAATTAGAAAATAAAAAAGGGTGTGGGAATGTAAGTCAGTATGCAGGCCCTGGTTTCAGTGCCTAGCACCATAAGAGGAAGAAGAAAAAGGGGGAAGATGAGGAGGAGGAAGAGGAGAGAAGAGGAAGAAGGGGAGGAAGAAGAGGAAGAGAAAAAAAGAAAGCAAAAAGAAGTCCACCCTTTTTTTTTTTTATAGCAGGATTTGGCCCAACCTGAATTCACTCCCTGAGCCTCTAACAAACCTGCCCCTGCCAGCCTGCTCTGTGCATGGACCTCACAGCTCCTAGGTGCACCTTGGTCTTCCCTGCTGTGACGTCCTGAAAGCTGTGCTGCTCTGTGGACTTATGCTGCCTCCAGGAAGCCCTCCCTAAGCCCCTGCCCAGGGGAAGTCTGCAGAACTTTTTTTTTTTTTTTTTTTTTTTTTGGTCTTTTTGAGACAGGGTCTCACTATGCAGTTCAGGCTGACCTTAAACTCACTTTGTAGCTCAGGCTGGTCTCGAACTCACCACAATCCTCCTGCCTCAGCCTCCCAAGTGCTGGGATTACAGGCATGTGCCACCACACCCGGCCTTGAACTTTTTTTTTTTTTTTTTGGTCTTTTTGAGACAGGGTCTCACTGTGCAGTTCAGACTGGCCTTAATCTCACTTTGTAGCTCAGGCTGGTCTCCACTCACAACAATCCTCCTCCCTCAGCCTCCTGAGTGCTGGGATTACAGACCTGCGCCACCACGCCCAGTTTAAAAACCTTCTGTGTAGCCTATGACTTTTTCTTCTTTTGAGACAGAGCCTCAAGGTGTAGTTCGGGTTGACCTTGAACTCTCTATGTAGCTCAGACAGGCTTCCAGTGATCCTCTTGCCTCAGCCTCATCAATGGTGGGATAGGAGCTGGGGAGATGGCTCAGTGGAATAAACACTTCCCTGGCAAGCACAAGGGCCTGAGTTCAATCTCCAGTTCTGCCCAAAAATAAATAAATAAAAATAAATAAAGTGCCCGCTTAGGCAGAGCACAGGGACCAGGGTTTGATCCCTAGCACTACATTCCCCTGGCACTATATGCTGTGCCGGCCCTGCCCCTGGGGCGAAGAGAGGGTGAGACTGGGCAGGGTGGTGACCACCTGTAATCCCAGCACTTGGGAGACAGAAAACAGGAGGATCACTATGAGTCTGATCTGTGTAGTGAGACCCTGTACTAAATATATAAGTAAATAAATAACAATTTTTGTTTTATTTTGGGATAGGATCTCAAGAAGTCACTAAATTGCTCAGACTGGCTCAGATTCACCATCTTCCTGCCTCAGCCTCCCATGGTACTGGGATCACAAGTGTTCACCACTACACATAGTTTAAATAACTCTCTTTTATCTCGGCCCCTGTCTGCACCTTTCTTGTCTCCTTTTGCTCTGCAGTTTCAGGATCGGCTCCTGCTCTCCTGGCTCTCTTAACCCTCCTGGGAGTGAAAAACTTCCAGGGCTGCTGGATGCCAGAGCCACAGCCTATTTGTCACCAAGCCACGAAGCCTCCTGTGGGGGGGGACACACAGCACAGGCACAGTCCCTGCACCTCCCCTTGGGTCGCCCCAAGGCCTTTGTCCTGGAAGCACCTGGTCCACCTCAGACTGCTGAAGGCTTTTCTCCGCTCTTCAGTTCAGAACCAACAGGCCGGCTCTCACATCCAAGGCGCGTTCTCACTTCTAGCCCAAGATTGCAAGTTTTGCCCCTTTTCATTGTAAATATCCAGCATTTCTACTGTATTGCAGATGAAGTGACTTTTCTTTTTTTTTTTTTTGGTCTTCTCTTTTGAGACAGGGTCTTGTTTTGCTGGTCAGGCTGACCTTGAGTGAGCTCACTTTGTAGCCCAGGCTGGTCTCCAAATTACAAAATTGACTGTCCTGCCTCAGCCTTCTGAGTGCTGGGATTAGAGACATGAGACACTGAGTCAGCAAATGACATTTTTAAAGGCTAGCCTGAGAAGCTTGAAAATTACATAGGTAAAAATGTACTTTGAGTTCTAAACTGATTTACAAATGAACTGAACTAACGGAACATGATCTGTAAACTGTTTGCCTCATCTTACCTTATTTTATTTTTGAGATAAGGTCTTGCATGTAGCCGAGCCTGGCCTTGAATTCCTGGCAATCCTCCTGCCTCAGCCTTCTGAGTGCAGCCTCAGTTCCAGGCCACACTGCCCAGCCAGCCAGATGAGTCGCTTGGGTTCCAGCAGACACTCAAGATGTCATCTGGCTCCCATCCTGGCACTCAGATTAGCTCTCCCGTGGGGATGGGGCAGCATCCACAGCACCAAGTGGACAAGAGGTCAGGGGTGCTGAGTCCCAGGCCTTGCTGAGCAGGTCTCCATTGTCAGCCCGTTGCCTAGGCAGACAGAATTAACCCTTTCCTTTCTTTCTTTCTCTTTTTTTTTTTTTGCAGAACCGGGGATTGAACTCAGGCCCTTGCACTTGCCAGGGAAGCACTTATTCCACTGAGCCATCTCCCCAGCCCCCAGAATAACCCTTTTCTTGTTCTTTATTTTTGAACAGGACCTTGCTAAATCACGAAATTCTCTAGGCTTGGCTTGAATTTGGGATCTTCCTGCCTCTGCTTCTCCGAGGGCTGTGATCACAGGCCTGCAATACTAAGCCAAGCCCCAAGTTCTCTATCACTGCCAGGCTGTGAGGCAGTGGCAGGATCCTAATCATCCTGCCTGTTTTCTCATGTCTGAAAGGGGCTGTTTTTTTGTGTGTCTTTTTTGGGACAGGGTCTCACTATGCAGTTCAGGCTGGCCTTAAGCTCACTTTGTAGCTCAGGCTGGTCTCGAACTCACAACAATAATCCTGCCTCAGCCTCCCGAGGCATGCGCCACCACGCCCAGCTAAACAGTATCATTTTTTTTGTTTTTTTTTTTGCGGAACCAGGGATTGAACTCAGGCCCTTGCCCTTGCCAGGGAAGCACTTATTCCACTGAGCCATCTCCCTGGCCTGAAAGGGGCTATTTGTGAGGACTGGTAAGACTCAATGCCAGGGCTAAACAGAAAACATGTAGGGAGCAAAAAGGGAGCCACCTACCGCAATGTCCTTGCTCCTTCGGGCTACGAGCTGAGGCCCTGCTGTCTGGAAAGTGCTGACACAGAGACGCTGAGAGCTGGCTGTGCTGTGCCGTCCCTCAGCGGAAGCCACAGGTGACAAGCGTGGGCATGGGCTTCAGGTAGCCCTGGGTTAGAATCTGGCACAGTCACTCACACATTGTATAGCTTAAACAAGCCAGGCACATCTATCTGTGGGGTGACAACTGGTGCAAGTGGCCTGAGCCAGCAGATGCGCCTGCCTGTCAGTTCTGGGGAAAGGGCTGCAAGCGGTGAGCCCGTGTCACCAGGCAGGTGAGCGGGTGACCGCTGTCACAGAGTGCAGACAGGAAGGGGCCACCATAATCTCGGCATAGGCAGTCATCACACTCTTCAGCTGTGATGGAGCTCATGGTGAGAGGAGAGGGAAACAGAAGACGACAGGCACTGTACCCTGGGACAAAGAGTGGCCCACCACTCTCTGGGTGCTGTGGATGTGACCTCAGGGTGCTGGCACTTGTTGCTGGAGAGGTGGGGTCTGGCCAAGCCCTCTGAGTCCCTGAAAAACTCAAGTCCCTTTAGCTCTGGCCTGGCATTGTCTTACTCTGCTTTTATCCTGCTGCAGCAAAACACCTAGGCCTGGGGCCTTTATAAGGACGAGAGGTTAGAGAGAGAAAGAAAGGAAGGAAGAAAGAGCATGAGAGGATTTGGGAGCACAGTTTTGGGGGAGCACAGATGCTGGCTCTGTATGGCTGTCAAGGGCCTTGGGACTGCAGCACAGGGAAGCAGGTGCCATCGTGACAGGGCCTCAGCCTCCCGAGCTCTAGCTTTCAGGAGACTGCCACGATGCCCGGCTGGTCCCGATTCTTAAGGCTCCATTGCCTGAATTGTGCCACACTGGGTCCAAGCTTCTGTCACGTGAGCCTTTGGTGGGCAAATCACACCCAAGCTGAGCTTTCTTTCCATGTGCCCTCATGCTTGTTTGTCTGAACATGGAAAGTACAAAAGGGCTAAGGATGTGGCTATGTGGGAAGGCCTGGGTTCAGTATGCAGTACTGCAAACAAAACAAGCACACACAATAAACAAAAATAAAAAGAACAGCAGGAGGAATGCTGTGAGTTCAAGGCCAGCTTGGACCATATAGCAAAACCCTGTCTCAAAAAAACCAAAACCAAAACCACAAAACAACAACAACAAACAGCATGGCAACACATGCCTGTAATCCCAGCACTCCTGTAGCCGAGGCAGGAGGATCACCACGAGTTTGATGCCAGCCTGGGGTACATAATGAGATTCAGTCTTTTTTTTTTTTTTTTTTTTGATTCAGTCTTAAAAAAAAAAAATCATACACAAAGACAGATTGTCTAGAATCTTCTTAGGACTCCAGATGGCCTTAATATTTAAGGATCCGGGCCCTGCTACTTAGTGCATATTTACCATTGCCGATACACTTTCTCTGTTTTAGGCCTTGGAGGATGGACAGGGCTGGGCTGATTCTGGGACAGGTCAGGTTCAGAGGTCTGCAGGGTTCAGAGGCCGGCGGGCTGCCAGCTTGGGCCCCTGGGCACTTACTGCTTTGCCCTTAGCATGATCCCTGGCCATGTTCTCAGCCTCTATGAAGAAATGAATCAGAAGGTTTTTCGGCTTTCTAAATATACAAACTTATCTTCCTTCATTTAATTTTTTTTTTTTTTTTTTTGTCTTTTTTTTGAGACAGGGTCTCACTATGCAGTTCAGGCTGGCCTTAAGCTCACTTTATAGCTCAGGCTGGTCTTGAACTCACAACAACCCTCCTGCCTCAGCTCATTTAATTTTTTTTGAGACAAGGTCTCACATGTAGCCCAGGCTGGCCTCCGACTCACAGGAATCCCCCTGCCTCAGCCTCCAGTGCTGGATTACAGGCCTGTGGAACCAGGGATTGAACTCAGACCCTGGGACTGATTCCAGGGCCTATGCACTGACCTGCACCTCCAAGCCCCACCCCCTATTTTTATTTTATTTTATTTGTCGGGACCAGGTATTGAACTCAGGCCCTTGTCCTTTCCAGGGAAGCACTTACTCCACTGAGCCATCTACCAGGCATCCCAACCTTTTTTATTTACTTCTTTTTAAACCTGTATTTTGAAGTCACTTAATTGCCCAGGCTGGGCTCCAACTTGAGATCCTCCTATCTCATCTTCGCAGGGAACATGGAACACCAGGCCTGGCTAGAGTTCTCCAATCTTAAAGCGCAGTTTACAGTACAACTCCAGGCGCTCGCTAAGACCTAGGTCCCGAGTTGGCCTTCCTGAGGGGTGGGCTGGGAGCCGAGGACTCACGCCAGGGCCAGTAGGAGGGAGCCTGGAATCCCTGAGAGCTCAGAGGACTTCGGGAAAGCCGCTCTGTGCTCTGCGCTGCCACACGCGTTTACACAACGGGCTGTAATTAATATCACAGAGGCCTGGCCCAGCGCCCTCATGAAAAATGAAAGCCTGCTGGTCTCAGCGCCTGCGCCTGCAGACCTGGGCCGGGCCGGAGCGTCCAGCAGGGGGCGCGCAGGGGCCAAGCGGGCGGGAGGGCACGGGGGACCCTGGGACTGTTGGGCGCGGAGAGGCCGAGACTCCCCCTTCCTTGAGCCTGCGATACACAGCTGTTTATCATCCACTTTGCACTGATTGGCTTTCCTCCTCGTGCAGGTCTGCAGCCGAACTCAATGCTGTCATCTTGTGCTTCTGCTCAGGAACCTGCGATGGCTCCCGCGTACCTGGTGTCACTTGAGAGCAGCATGAAAGTCTGAGTGATCTGTCCCTTTCATTCCTATCTGTCACCGTGGGATACAGCGCGTGCTTCCTGTGGGTCCCTTCTCTCTCCTTGGGATCCTCCTTCTAGGACTGCTGTTGTGAGGATTCAGTGAGTGAGGGAAGGCGTGTGACCTCAGGGCGGTGCACCCATGCAACTTTGGAGGCCCTGGGCCCCGGACCCACACACCACGGAGCTACAGTCCAGCCTTTCCTTTTCTTTCTTTCTTTCCTTCTTTTTTTCATGTATTTGGCACAGGGTCTCACTACGTAGCTTGGACTTGTATTCTCAGCCTCCCCAGTGCTGGAATTACAGGCATGCACCATCATGCCTGGATCTTGGTTTTAGTTTGTTTACATTTTTTTGTTTGCTTATTCACTTATTTTTGAGGCTCACTGAGCTATCCAGGCTAGCCTTTAACTTGTGACTCTCCTGCCTAGCCTCTGAGTAGCTGGGACTGCACACATGCACTCCCTACTACACCTGGTTCCAATCTTCCTTTTCCTTTTATTCCTTTTGTTGATGGTCAAACCCAGGGCCCAGTGTGTGTTAGGCATGTGCTCTACTCTGAGCTACATACTCTGCCCTCCAGTTTTTCTTTTTTAATGAAGGCCTTTGTAGCTATAAACTCCCTTCATTCTATCAGTTTTGCTCTGTGGTTTTTGTTTTTCTTTGTTTCAAGGTATTTTCTTTTTATTTTATTTTCTTTATTTATTTTGTCTTTTTGAGACAGGGTCTCAGTATGCAGTTCAGGCTGGCCTTAAGCTCACTTTGTAGCTCAGGCTGGTCTTGAACTCACAACAATCTTCCTGCCTCAGCCTGTGTGCTGGGATTACAGGTATGCGCCACCATGCCTGGCTTAAGGTATTTTCATTTTTAAAAATGTATGAATTTAGTACAGGGTCTACACGGTCTCACTATACAGATAGGACTTATAGTGATCCTTCCTGTTTTTCAGCCTCCAAAACTCTGGGATTACAGGCATGCGCCACCACATCTAGTCTCATTTGCAGTCTCAGCACACCCTGGGGTTGGGGCCAGCTGGGCAGGCCAGGGGTCAAACCTCCAGCCACTGTGTTTGCCTCAGCTATCTGGCTGGCCTGAAGATATTTTCTAATTTTCCTGGTGATTTCTTCTTTGATGTTTGGTTGTTTAGGAGAATGTTGGGGTTGCCAATATAGTTCAATGGTTCTGTGCCTGTCTGGCAAGCATGAGGTCCTGTGTTTGATTCTCAGTTCAAAAAAAAAAAAATAATAATAATAGGAGTGTGTTATTTAATTTCCACTAGTTGGTAGATTCTGCAGTTTTCTTTTTTTGCTACTGGGAATCAAACTAAGAACCTTGTGCTTGCCAGGCACGCACTGTGCCACTGAGCTATCTCCTGGTCCTCTTCACTTTTCCTTCTGGTATTGTTTCCTTGTTCCATTTCATCCCTCCTAGAAGAGGTGCTTTCGAGGTGTGTGTGTGTGTGTGTGTGTGTGTGTGTGTGTGTCTTTTTGAGGCATAGGGTCTCGCTATGCAGTTCAGGCTGGTCTTGAGCTCACTTTAGCCCAGGCTGGTCTCAAACTCACAGCAATCCTCTTTGTGCTGAGATTACAGGCGTGTGGCACCACACCTGGCTAAGAGGTGTTTTCTCAGTGCAGTCTTTAAATGTGTTAATGTTAAGACTCAGGAATGTTCTGTGTACCTTGGGAAGGCTGTGTACTGGCTCTTGTGGGGTGGAGTTTCTTCTACACCTATATCAGTGAAGTCCAATTGGTCTATAGCAGTGATTAAATCCTGTACTGCCTTATTGATCTTCTGTCTGGTTGTTCTATTGCCTTCCTTTAAAATTTTTATACTGCATATTAAAAGACAATACATGGTTCCTTTGTTTTTTTGAGATGGGGTGTTACTGTGTAGCCCAGGCTGAACTCAAACTCACCACAATCCTTTTGTCTCAGCCTCCAGGTATAGGACACCATGCCCAATGGGTTTAGGGTTTAATTTGTTTTATTTGGGGGTCTTGTTATATAGTTCAGGCTGGCTTTGAATCACTGTATAGCCCAGGCTATCCTTGAATTTAAGGCGATCCCTCCTGCCCCAGCCTCCCCAGTGCTAGGATTACAGGCATGGGCCACCACATTTGGCTACTTCAGTTTTTATAACTAGGAAAAGAGCACATTTTTAGTTACTAAATATTTGGAAAATATAGAAATATAGGAAAAGGTAAAGAACATTAAAATATCCCATTAAACTGTCCTTGCAGGATAACCACTTCTGCTATTTTATTCTACTTTATGCAACTATTTTCTACTCCTAAACACATAGATATTGATTGAGCTGTCTGCCATAAATGGGTATGTTCCCAGAAGAATTAAAAACATTGTACCACAGCAGTATATGTGCATTCTTATTTATTCATTTATTTAATCTATTTATTCTTTTTCAGATAGGATCTCACTATGCATTTCAGGCTGGCCTTGAACTCCTTTGGCCTAGGCTGGTCTTTTTTTTTTTTTTT
>PVKA01055480.1:0-10310 GCA_004027165.1 Ctenomys sociabilis
TTTTTTTTTTTTTTTTTTTTTTTTTTTTTTTTTTTTTTTTTTTTTTTTTTTTGCAGAACAAGGGATTGAACTCAGGCCCTTTGCCAGGGAATTGCTTATTCCATGGAGCCATCTCCCTGGCCCTGTCTTGATTTTATTATTTCTTTACTTCTACTGTTTTTGAGCTTTAGATTGTTATTTTATATTTTCTTAAAAGTATGACAATGATTATTTGATAACTGTATTATTTTGATGAAGTCGTTCATTGCTCTAAACTTCCTTCATAGTGTTGATTTGACTGTCCCATAAGTAGTGATATGTTGTATTTTCATTGTCATTTGTTTCAATAAATTTTTACATTTCTTCTTACTTTTCTCTCAATACACTGATTTTTGGAGATTCCTGCTTTTTAAATTTTGTTTGCATGTTTCTATAGTATTCAAAATTTTTCTTGAATTGATTTATAGATTTAGCTCTATTTAGACAGAAAAGACACTTGATATTATTTTAATTGTTAAAAAGTTATTGAGATGTATTTTGTAGCATTCAGAATATTCTGTTTGGTATTGAAGATTGTGTGTATTGAGTTGTTGCATGAAGTGTTCAATAGACATATGTTAAGTTCTTTTGACCTAGGGTGTTATTGAACTCTTGCTTTTGAAACACGTCTTCTATGATTTCTTCATTGACGAAAATGTTTGGACCTGGGAGACAGCTCACTAGAATAAGCACTCCCCTGGCAAGTGCAAATGCCTGAGTTCAATCCCCGGTTCCACAAAAAAAAAAAAAAAAAAAAAAAAAAAGTAAAAGTCTCCTAGCTTTTGAAGTATGTAGTATCTGTATTTTATATTTAGTATTCAATATTCATTTTATATGTAGTCATAATTGTTTTAATATCTTCCTAAACTATCACTCTTGTCATTATAATAATGAATTTTCATTTTTATGCTTTGATTTAACAGCTATATTATGTGATATATATAGCTACTCTTGGTCTTTTAGATTTCAATTGCAAGGAATATCTTTTCCTATTACCTCAATTTCCATCTGTTTATAATCTTGGAGATAAAATGAACTTATCATGAATGTAAAAATGGGACTTTAAAGATCCGTTTAGTCTTTCTATGGTTTCACCCTAAAGATTTAATCTGTTCATTCTGCTGTTGTTAAATAAGGAGTTAACTACTGTCAATGTGTTTGTTATTTGCTATTCCTTTTTTTTGTAGTTTCCTTCTTCTTCTTTTACAATTTTCCTTTGTGTTAAATTTCTTTTATTTGTCTTGAGTCTGTTACAGACTTTTTGTTTTTTGGTGACCATAGCTTCTGTAAAACATCTTTTGACTTCAGTATTTTATTTTGACTACAGCTGAAATTTTATCATAAAGATGAAAAAGAAAATAATGATAAACATACTCTATACTTTAACTCTACCTACATTTTGAAAATTTGTTATTTCATTGGACACCTCTATAATCTTAATGAAGCAATTTAGTTATTTTTTGCTTTTATTTGTTTTGCTTTCATACTAATGATATTTCATACTAATGATTCATCCTGCTTACTATATTAGAATATTCTGAATTTCTCTGTATTGTTTCTTTTACAAATGATTTTTATTATTTCTATCTTCTTATAATTATTTAGTATCTCTCAGTTTGAAAAACTTCTTTTGTTACCTCTTGGTAGAAAGATTATGGTAGTGATAAATTCTCTCATTTTGTTTAAGTGGACACATTTATAATTTCTTCATTTCTGAGGATATTGTTATTGTGAATGCATTATCCTTTTTCCTCATACTCTAAGGTTTTAATGAAAAGTCTGCTCTCAGGTGGATTGAAACATCTATGTTATTATTTTTGTGTGTTACCTAGAGACTCCTTCCTTCATTTTTAAATTTTGAGGGCTTCAGCATAATAGACTTTGTAGAAGACTTAATTATATTGAATCTAATTGGCCTTTTTCTACCAAGATATTTGTATGTTTCTCTTAATTTGGAAAATGTACAATTAATTATCTGAATAATCTCTGTATCAGTTTCACATTTTGAAGTTTCTTTTGAACCCAAGTAATCCATACGTTTATTCCTTTTTTTATGGAACTGGAGATTGAACTCAGGCCCTTGCACTTGCCAGGGAAGAACCTATTTCACTGAGCCATCTCCCCAGCCCCATAGTTTATTCCTTTAATACTGTTTCATGATCTATAGAAAATGTCTTCATTATTCGTCATTCTTGTGTTCTTCTCCAGCTTTTTTTTAATTTTAAATAGGCTGCCTTTGAGGTCAATGATTCTATTTGAAAGATTCTGATATTGATACTTTCTAGATTATATTTCATTTGATTTCATTCAGTTTTTCAGCACCAGAATTTTTATTTGATTTTTTAAATTATTGTGATCTTTTTTTTTTTTTTTCAGAATGAGTGATTTAATTCAGGCTCTTATGCTTGCCAGGGAAGTGCTTATTCTACTGAGCTATCTTCCAGGCAGATCTTTGTTAATATTGTCTGATACATTACTGAATTGTTTCTGTATGCTCTTGAATTTTGTTGAGTTTCTTTAAAAAGCATTTTTAGTTCTCTGAGTGAGACATCATATGTGGCCATTAATTTATGATCAGTTTGCAGTGTTTTATTTTGTCTATTTGATGAGGCTATTGTATTGTGAATGTGGTTGACACTTGGCATGTGACATCTGCTTATTGAAGAATTGCACATTTATTTCAGCCTTTAAAACCTGCATTAAATTTATCCTCTAGAAATTCAAACCATCTGTTTGTTATGTTTTCTTAGCTTGGTAATCTCTGTTATTGTAGATTTAGTGTCCATCCCATTGGTGATTTGTCTTCTGCCTGGCATTGGGGTATTGTTTGAGATACATGTACAGAATGCCTGAAGAGACTATTTTATCCCTATCAAGTCTGCAAGTTTCTTTCTGGGGCCAGTTGTGGCCAAGATCCCTGACTTAGTCATTGACTTTTGACCAAGCACATGGGAATCAGCCTGTCACTAAGCCTCTTTGTGTGCCCTTTGGGTTTTAATGTGACCTATTGTACCAATCTTCTTCTTTTTTCCTCCAAGCACACAATGACTGACTTTCTGCCTTGGATTGGAGCAGGCACATGGGAAATAGTTTTGTGGCCAACACTAAACCAACACTGTGTCACATACAGAACCCATAGTTCACTAAGTTAACACAGCACAGGGATAGGAGCAAGACCTCTAATCCTATTTCCTACATGAATCTGTGGTCTGTTCATTGCCTAAAAACATTCAGCCAGATGATACTGGAGTGTGCCAGGACATGGATTCATGACACTATGTCACATTTCTTATCTAGTTCTATCAAAGGTTCATTAACTAAATTCCCAAGCCTTGATCTTGATTCAGGAGCCATTGTGCTATGCCTAGCATTGGGTTCCACCACTGTATACCCAAAACGGATTCACAGTAAAGTCCTCTGTTTCTTCTATAATCCATTACCCTGTGTCTTTCTCACGCAATACCTAGCAAATATGTGGACTAGAATGTAAGTCTGTCTTGATGGAGTTGTGGGGTTCTACCTCAACTCTGGGCTAATTCAGAGGCTTTGTCCTTCAGCACAGGCTTAGAAGGAAGGGTTATTGCACTGTCTCAGGTACTAAGTTTCATTATGACAGATTTGATCTTGTATTCCAAGTGAAAGGTGTGAACTTACTTCCCTCTCCCTCTCCTAGGTTGCAGAGTCATGCTCTGAGCTATACTGTTTGATCTTGGTAGAAGGATGATGAAGACAATATTTTTATTCTTATCTTGTTCAGTGAGATTTTACTTATTATGCCAAAGCCTACACTGTAATCTTTTATCTGGATTTCTTAGCTCTGTGGACAGCTGTTCAAACTGATTTCCCTATGGGAAAATGCTCCCTGGAGAGTCTCACTCTACCATCTTGCTCTCCATGACGTATTTTACTGTTTTTATATTCGAATAAACTTAAGTAAAAATGAACTTAATTTTCAAATGCAGAAAAAATAAATTCTAAGTAGTTATAAAATTATGATTCAGTTCTTGAGAAAAAAGGGCCATATTATATTCAAATTTGAAAAAAAAGAGTCCCTCAAAATACTTTCACATTTTGAAATATTCCTTAGATAATTGTGTATTTTCTTAGTGCATAATTCTATGTCACACACAAATATAAATCTGAATTATTATCAGCAAGAATTCTGTTAATTAAAAATTATAGTATGGTAAAGTGTTTAAGGAATTTTTTGGATATTAGCTTGCCTTCCAGTAGTTATTTGCAATGTTCTTTAAATTTCTGAGTTGATTTTATTTTTACAACCAGAAGGAAGTTAGGGGAAGATGATACTAAAATATGTCATGATTGTTTCTGGAATCCTAGCCAGGGAGAATGACTGCAGGAAGTCTCAATAACCACCACTGGCCAATTTCCCCCAACCAAAATCAATGGCAAAATTAAGAGCATGCTGAAGAGGGGCGGGATCTGATCATGGCGGTGCAAGTAGCTGGTATGGTGCTGAAGGCCTGGAGTGTGGGCGTGGTGGAATGTTCACATCCTCTGGAGGATCCTCTCAGGAGCCACAGCCAACAAGCCTTCTCAAAACAGGACCTGAGCTTGCAGAGCCATAGCTCTTCAGAGAGCAAGGAGGAACCCGAACCCCTATCCCTTTAACTGGAGTATATCCCTAGAAATAAGGGGCAGAACCCCATGAAAGCTGTGGGACTAATGTGCATTTGGACAGCTCCAACCATCATAGCTTCATGATCCTGTCACCCAACCTCATTACCAATGCCTTCTACATCATCAGTATTTTTCCGATGTGTCAGTCAAGCACCATGCAGCTGGCTAGAGCCACTATACAAAGATGAAGTTGGGCTGTCGTAAGGGAGAAGTTTTACTAGCAAGTGGAATAGGGACTGTTGCAGCAATCCTGACCTCACCTACAGTTAGGAACCTGGAAGTGTGCTAGTCTTTTGTGAGTTAAGCTCTTAAAACCAGCACATCGTGGGCCAGACCTGCATCAGTAATGAATCTGTCCTAGAAGGATCTGTGCTAAGAGTCACAGAGACAAACCTTAGCCTCTTTTTTTGTATATACCAGAAATCAAACTGAGAACCTTGCACTTGGCCAGGCAGGTGCTTCTGCTTATCTCCTAGCTGCAAGAAAAGTTTTCTTTTTTTTTTTTTTTTGAAGGGTGTATACCAGCTCTGAATCTTTGCTGAACAAAAAATGAGTGGTGCAGCATGTGAAAAGCACAGCATGTATAAATGTGTTGGGGTATGAAATAATGTAGGTTCTGGAGCCTTAGTTAGGTACCATAGAAGGTGCAGGAAGAGGGTGACTCACAAGCTACTGGTCTGGTTGGGATAGAAGATGCTTATGGGACAGGTGGTGCAAATAGCAGGTCTGGAAAACACAGGAAAGTCTTCCAGCACAGCCCAGGAGAGAAGAGTTCACTCTCTGCACCTGGGAGAGTCATTTAAAACACTCCTTAACTCCAGCCCTGCCCTCACACCATATATTTAATAAAATGGAGCTTGGTTTTATTAACTATAATCTTGTTAATTGTGCATGTGACTTGAGATTTATGTTTCCCAGGCTGAAATTCTCCTGTCCTAGCGGAGCATTCATCAAATGTTCATCAGTTTTCCAATTGCTAAAAGCCCAACTCAACAGACTTCATTATACCAGGATCAGCTCCTGTTCCTTAATGCCAGTCAAGAAGCAAGGCTGTGGTGGAGGGCAGGAAAAGGCAACAGATAAAGGCACTCAAGAGCTGTGGGTTTTTCTAGAAAAGGGGAACAAGGGCAAAAGCTGGAGGTTTGCATAGCTGGTAGCTTTGTACCACTGGCAGCATAGTTAATCCTGGTCCAGTTAATTCCAGTTGATCTGGTATCTCAGAGCTCATTCTTCAAGGTCCTGGGAGAACCATTATCCCCTGATCTCCTGAGAATTCATTTTCTTATGGAGAGATGACAGCTTCTGCTTGCAGGGGCACCCACTTAAGGGGTGACCTCATCTCAAGATGGTCCGAGAGGCCCTGATTTTCCTGGAATCTTTAGTAACTGCAATTATATGACAGTGACTGGGCCCCTAGACATTCATTCAGGGAAGAAAACAAAAATATTTCCCCACTTTCTTCCCCCACAATGTGTGCTGTGGAACTGGACATTGTAAAACCTGACAACTGGATGTATCTGCATGCCCTAAAGATTATGTTACTCTTAAAAAAGAAATAATGGCAAAACTAAAAGTAAAAGAGGAAAAATTAATATACTTACATATATTTGAATAACATGTTGGGTATAGGGCATATAATCTCAGCTTGTCCTTTCAGAGTACTGATAGAAGCCTCAGTTTAAAAAAAAAAAAAAAAAGGTTAAATATTTATTTTCTTATTTGTCTATAATTTTTTATTACATTTTATTTTTTGTTTTTTATTAGAAATATTTCATAGTTACATATTATTTATTTACATATTTAGTAAGGGTCTACAGGGTGTATATGGTCTCACTACACAGATCAGACTCAAGTGATTCTCCTGTTTTCAGCCTCCCAAGACCTGGGATTACAGGCTTGCGCCATTATGGCCAGTTTCAATTTCTGTCCCAGCATGCCCTAGGGGCAGGGCTAGCACAGCACACCAGGGATCGAATCCTGGCCACTGCACTGTGCCTAAGCAGGTGCTTTAGTCCCCTGTGTTATCTTGACAGCTCTTGTAGTTTTATTTTTTAAAGAGACTACACAATAGTATTAAAATAGAAAAAATTACAAGTGATACAGAATTTCACTTAACAAAATAATATGAATTTCACAGTATTTTTGTAATACATAATTTTGTCTTCCAACCAGTTATTCATATTACCAGATACATATATTCAAAATTTGAAGGAAGAAGGAAAAAAGAAAGAAATACATAACAAATTAAGAATAGAAACGGACAAACAATTCAAAAAGGAGACAAAAATTCAAGCATTAACTGCGCTTTTCCATACAGCAGCAGAAATCCACAGCACAATTGTCCAAGCAATCCCGCATACATGCATAGATACATGTTTTTCCCCTGCTCTCTCTCCTGTCTGCCTCCGCAACTCAGTAACTCCTTCCTTTTGAATAAGTTCATCCCCTTTTGCCAGTATCTATTATACCCTTCAGATTCCTTTTATTTCCCTCTCAGGTTTCTCTCACTAAGGAGACAATACAATGCGTGCACATGTGTCTTTGACTTCTTTCACTTAAGAGTATGTTTGCTAGTTGCATCCATTTACCAACGAAAGCCTCAAATTTATCCTGTTTCATAGCTGAATAATACTCCATTGTTTAAAACAACCACATTTTCTCTATCCATTCTTCAGCTGATAGGTGTCTGTGTTTTTTCCAGGATTTAGCTATGACAAAATCCTATGAGGTTCTCAGTTCTTCTGGAAAAGTAGCCAGGCGGGAAATATCTGGCTTGAATAGGATCTCCAATCCTAGCTTTTGAATTAATCTCCACACTGATTTCAATAGCAGGTGTATCAGTCTGCCCTCCAACCAACAGTGCAGAAGGGTTCCTTTTTCTCACAACCCCTGCAGCTTTGTTATTGGCTGACATTTTTTCTGGTGGAACTGGGGATTGAACTCAGGCCCTCAAGCTAGCTAGAGAAGCACTTATTCCACTGAGCCATCTCCCCAGCCCCCTTGGCTGACTTCTTGATGTTAGCCATTCTTTCTGAGTGAGATGGAATCTCAGTGTTGTTTTAATTTTCAATTTTCAAATGACCAACGATGTGCAACATTGTTTCATATATTTACTTGCCATTTGTATTTCTTCATCTGAAAAGTGTATATTCATCTCAGATGCCCATTTTTGGATAGAGTCTTTGAATTGAGGGACTCTGATATTTTTACATTTTTATAAATTGTAGATAGAAAGCCTTTGTTAGAGGGACAGTTGGCTATAATTTTTTCCCAGGTTTTACATTTTCTTTTCCCTTTGTTGGAGATTTTTTTTGAAGTGAAGAAAATTTTCAAAAGATGAGATCCACGTTTCTGGTTTTTGAAGCACTTTCTATGCATTTTTTTCTTTCTTTGTTTCTTTTTTTGGTTGTTGCTGATTAACTCTCTACCTACCCCTATGTCTTTAAGATTTCTTTTTTTTTCTTTCTTTTTTTGGCAGAGTTGGTGACTGAACTCAGGCCCTTGCACTTGCCAGGGAAGCTCTAATTCCATTGAGCCATCTCCCCAGCCCCAAGATTTCTACCATTATAAAAATTACATATTTACTTTTATTTTGTTTGTCAAAGAGAATAAATATAGTAAATAATATTTAAAATGATACAGAATTTCACTAAACAATGTAACACAAATTGAACATTGATTGTTTTATTGCATATTGTTCAAAAGAAGCCACCAAAAGAATAAAAAGAAAATTCAACAATTTGGGAACAAATTTCAGCCAACTGTGCCTCAGACAAAAGACTTTTATCTAGAATATGTAAAGAATTAAAAAAAATAGGTCTCAAAATTCAAAAACTCAAACCAAAGATGGGTATGTGAGATAAATATGCACTTCTAAGCTGAAGAAATATAAATGACAAGTAAATATATGAAGAAATATTCAGAATCATTAGTCATTTGAGAAATGAAAATTTGAAGCTTCCAATTTAAATATGATAAAGAATAAATGCTGACAGTGGTGGAGGCTTATGCATATGGTTGATTGATTTTAGAAATAACAAAGATGCTATTGCCTGTGAATAGTTTTAATTCTTGGCATACAATGTTTACTGATGGGACCTGTTGTCTAGATGACTATATATTTCAGAGAAAATACTATCAAAAGAGACAGATGGAGTTCCTTAGGCATTTATGTTTAGAGCGCTGAATTACAACTGCTTTGTGGTAAGCCTGGGGTCAGGAATAGGACCTTATAAAAGCTTGCAGTAGTGATATTATGATAGTTCAACTGCTATTCTTGAAAAATAGATCAGTTCCTCTTTTTTGTTATCAATTTTAAAGGGGGAGATCTATCAGCTTTAGAACAATTTTTCTTAAGTGATTAACAAGATTACACACAGAGGTCAGTAAGAATTTAACCCAAAGTTCAAAGTACAAAATAGTCAGATACTACATGGAGGCAGAGTTACCAAGCTTTAATTCTACTTTGCAACCCATCAGGTGAATGCAGGCCCATATGCATAAGGTGATACTTTTACTGAAAGTATCCTGTGCCTCCTTGGCTGTTATGATATTTTATTCCCATTAAAACTCATGTGTTGGGCCAGTGAGATAGCTCAGTGGACTAAAGCATCTGTTAATCAAGCTTAGGCAAGTGCAGGAACCACAGTTATATGCCAGGCACCTCATGCTGCATCAGACAGGGTAGGTTGAGGGGCCACAGCCCTCACATTGTGGTGCACATCTGTAATCCCAGCACTGGGGAGGCGGAAAGCAGGAGGATCACCACGAGTCTGAGCTATGTAGTGAGACCCTGCAATGACTAAATACATAAAATAAATATAGAGATAAATCATCAAAACAATATTTAAAAAAAAACTCACGTGTTAAGTTAGATAAAAATTAATATGCAATCAGAAAGGGACTGGGATCTCAAGAAAGTCAGTGAAAGACACATCAGAATTGAGGCTGGAGGTGCATCTGAAGAAGGCAAGGCCTCAAGACAAAGACACAATGGCTAGACTTAGGTGCCTTCCTAAGGGATGAGTGGAATTTGTGATTAGACTGTAATCAGTAGCACTCAGTCCATTAAATTTAGATATGCATCAGATAGCAATGTGGGTGAACAGAATACCTGAACCTAACTCTTCCTCAAATGTTCATGTTTTAGAAATCAAAGATAACTCAAGGTTAATTATGTCATCCACATATACTTGCTACATTCTCTCTTTCCCTATTACATCAATACTAGATAATCAGCTATACTTGTAACTTTATTGGTTGATTATAGTTAGATTCATGTTATACCCACCTCGAGATCCTGAACACAACTTATCAATTGCCCTATAAAACAGTCTTAGAGAAATGATCTTAGTGCCAACACTCTTGAGACCCCTTTTTTCTCTCAGGAACTATTCCTATTTCCCCAATAAACTTTTCCTATTCTTAACCTACTTTGTCCTTTGGAATTCACAAACACTCAGCCATCTTATCTTCGACAAAGGGGCTACACAAGCCCACTGGGAGAAAGATAGCCTCTTTAACAAATGGTGCTGGAAAACATGGCTTTCTACATGCCGAAAACTAAAAATTGACCCAGCTCTATCACCATGCACTAAGTTAAAGTCAAAATGGATTAAAGATCTAAACGTTAAAACAGAAACACTCAATCT
>PVKA01055481.1:0-10310 GCA_004027165.1 Ctenomys sociabilis
CATGTGTTGGTATATAAATTTTGATCTACCTAGGTCTTAACCATCCAGCAGAAAAGTATAAAAGTATAAAAATGAAGTATACATCGTGAGCCCATAATATTAAGCTGAGCTGTAAATGGATATGGTCGACAATTTCTTTGAATAACTCCCTATGGTTGCAGAATGCTGGACTGTGTTGGATTGTGGTGTCGAGTTCAAGAACCTAAGTTAGTTGAATGTCAAGGGAGTGCCCACTTTTGACAGGTGTAGACAAAGTAAGGGTTGTAGAAAGAAAAAATCATCATGTGTGTGCATAGACAGTACAGTTGGGATAGATAATGCTGTGCTTCTACATAATTCTATGATAGGCAAGATCTGCACTAATGGTGGTTGGACAGGATATTATGTTGGCTTTTAGTGCTATGGTCATCCACTAGGTAAATAATTATTGAATCTTTGATATAATTTAGCTATAAAAAAACCTGTAAATATAATATCATGTATGCACCTTGTACAATACCAAAACGTTATGAAAACAGTCTGCAATGTATTAATTCATCGACTCTGTATGGTTATGGTGTTTTGAAACTGTCTGATTGACATTTGTATTTCAATAAAATAAAAATAAATGGAAAAAAAATAAAAGAAAAAAGTACAGTTTTTTAAAACTTTTGTTCTAAGCACATTAATCAAATTTGCTTTATTCAAAACTTTATTAAGACTACATGGGCTGGAGAGATGGCTCAGTGGACTACGTGCTTCCCTGGCAGGTGCAAGGACCTGAGTTCAATCCCCAGTTCAGCCAAAAAAAAAAAAAAAAAAAAAAAGGACTACATAAGCTAAAATATGCTGAACAGCTTTAAATGGTTTTCTTTGATATAAAACTAAGATAATGATATGATCCATGGATCCTACGTTAAATAAATTCATGTTAGTTTAGTTTAAATACTTACCTTGAAATTGCAAATAGTAATTTCAATTTATTGAGGTTCTCTTGACTTACTGAAGCAAAAAATTAAATTCTGTTCTGTCATATTCCATATCAGACAAAAAAATTGCTAAAATCCATTCATCCTTTGAACAAGTGTTTGTTGAATATTATTACTGTGTCAGCATAGTACTCAGAATGCAGCTTAAATAAGGCAAAAGAGTCATCACTTTGAAATGATGCACAATCCACAAAGAGCTTCACATGTATTTGGCAATGTGAGTCACTACACTTTGTCCAAATGTTCTATAGAATGGCTGATTTATAGTAGTTAGTTTCTTTGGCAAGTTAATTAACTAGTCAGTTGTTGAAACTCACTACAGAATTCAGTCTCTGTGCACAGAAGATAGGGCTGGGATGAAAACCAAAACTTAATAGAATAAAATAGAATAGAGACTCCAGAACAAAACTATGCAGTGGATGCTGCTGAAATGGGTTGTGGGAGCTGAGAAGCAGACCATGGGCTCCTAAAGCACTTAGCCAGGGTCAGGAGATGTTTGCCATGATACCACCTGGTGCAAGCGGAGTTTCCAATAGGTCTTCAGTTCCAATCTCTGTTAATACACAAACTGTGGCATGAATAGGTAGGATTTGCTGAACATGAAATTGAACACGAAAACTAATCATTTATTTTTTACAAATCTTGCTATAATCTCCCTGTTTCAGATATAAGATTCCACCTGCTCCAGATGCAAGGCTATTCCAGGTGCAAGGCTATGTAGTAACACTGATCTCATGGTGTGTATGAGCTCTTGAATATGGGCAGGTATAATTCTTGCATTCAATTGTACTGATTTTTGTGGGGAAAAATAATTAAAGACTTTAGTTAAATCATTTCATAGTGAAGCTCTTGACATGATCCTAATTTGTTCTTGTTTTTTCAGAGAACAAAAATATTAAAAAATTAGATATGATACAGAATTTCAAAACCAAATCCTACCCATTCATGCCACAGTTCATGTGCTAACATGATAGGAATTTAACAGTGGTTGTTATGTGGTTTTTATTGTCTTCAAAGTAGCAGATACTAGCATGTAAAACAGGTCAAAATAAAAATTTAAAGCATTAACTCTTCCCTTCAATAAACACATATAAATTGGTAGTATAATAATCCAGTTTCTTTTCCCTTTAATCATTTCTGAAATCATTAAGACTATATAAACTGCTTTGGAAAATTCCAAAGTAAGGAGTTGTTGGTTGCTATTTATTAACATTTTACTACTTTGACTTCATCTGTCCTTAAGATATTTTCTAGTGAGAAGTCACAACAATGTTAAAAGAGAGGGTCACCCATTTGGGACTCCTCTTGGAAATCCAGGATGTACTTTTTTTCTTTTCTCATAATTTCCAATAAAACTGTCTGAATCTTAAAAAAAAAAAAAAAATTAGCTCAATGAACCAAAAATCCCTTGAGTAATGTTGGTCCCCCAACCTACAGCACTTAGCAGCAGAGGGTCAGAGTTCTACCCGAAGAGGTGAGCAGAGACCATGACAGGCCAGATACACACACAAAGCATAGAAATCACTTGATGGGCTGCAGCTAAACATCTGTCTTGTTTGGGGACATTGTGACAAGGCATTTGTAGCATTAGGGCCTGATGGGATCTGGCAGCTGGCTGTGTCTTACTTGGTGTTTCACACTGGCTAGAGCTGGTCTGTTTGTGATTGGCTATAATACAGCTATTTAGTGTACTCCTAAATGTACACAGAAACAGTTGGGGGGGTGAGACTGTCCTAGCCTAAGACTGCTTTCTGTAAGAGTTTCAAAGAAAAAGGACAAGTATTGGGTAGCAAGTGTCTCTGCCTTGTTCTGGGTAGATTCCTCTATACATCCCTTGCTTGCATTTCACAGCTTCGCTGAGTTCTACTCAGGAGGCATTCCATGACCAAACAACAGTGCATTAACAAAGGGCACAAGTGTGCTCTGAGGTGAGGCTCCGCAGGCCAGCTTGCCGCTGTGGTTGTAGGGACCACCGCCGCATGTCCAGGGTTCTGTTTGCCTGCAGTCAATTCCCGTGGTTTCTGTAGCAGGAAGGGAGTCAGGAAGCCAGGAAGGACTGATGTTGGCCAGGGCACAGCAGTGCAGTAGCAGGCCCCAAGGCTTGGAATCGCTTCGTGGCTTGTGCGGTGTGACTTTCATTGTCTGCTTGAGCTACACCCTTGCGGCTCTGGTTGTGAAGCTGAAGATGATGAGAAGAGCGTCCCTGAGAGTCACGTGGCTTTAATATCACCACACAGTAATAGTTAATGCCACCCACAAGGTTTTCAAAGAAGGAGCACACTGTGATGACCATCAGGAAAAATTCACAGTCCCAGGGCCCACTGCTGAGTTTAAAGGTGACCATCCCGAGAGTTTCACTTGTTCTAAAGGAGAGCAAGACTTACCCTTCTGAAGTACATGCAGGTAATTCCTGGTAGCGCCGCCAATGAAAGCCTGATATTTCCCTTGTGAATATGGCTCAAAGATCATTCCTGTCCCTAAGTCCTTTTACCAAGAGGTTCCCATCAGTAAGGCACTGACTTGAATGGCACAACTCTCCCTCGACTTTGATACAGAGGTCGCGGCGCAGCTTCACTCTGCATTACCTGTGTGACTGTGCACGTACCCCTGACCCTTAACCTCACTGACCGTGTTTTCTGACTGATGGTCAGGAATTGTGAAGAGGATGACATTCTTACCTACAGGCAGCCTAATGCATTAACATAATGGATGCTGGCAGAACCCTAAGTACTTGGAGGTGAGAGCAAAGATCGACTTACTAGGTGCAGCAGCAGCAGCAGCAGCAGCAGCAGCAGCAAGAAACCATCTTTTGCTTCTGTCAGCTTCCCAAGTCTCAACTTGAACAAAGTAAAGCAGTAGAGGATTTTGAGAATCAGAGGAAAAGGGATTTCGCATTGAAATGTGACTAATTTTCTACCACTATTGTTAAAAGCAGTGTTGCATATCCATGCTCACTTTTTGCTTTTATCTGTGTAGAGGTGTTTGTTTGTTTGGTACAGGGTCTCACTACACAGCTTGAACTAGTATTGATGCTCCTGTCTCAGCCTCCCTAGAACTGGGATTACAAGTGTGTGCTACCACCAGTTTTGGTGGTTAATACAGTGGCCCTGGGGCAGGGCCAGGATGGCATGTGGTACTCAGGACTGAATTTGGCTCCTTGTGCCTGCAGAGCTATTTCCCTGGCCTATGTAGGGATGATCTTATTCAATCTTTCCAAATACACTGACCAGGAGTGATGGCAAAACTAGCCTGTTGTTTCCCAAGTAGACACAGGATTCAGAGGGTCTAAGTATGTCTTATAAACTTCAGATTTATCAGTATCACTTGTGCAGAGGTACCTGGTGGCTTTGATTTATAAGACTAATGGATTCTTTGGCATAAAGCTTTACTAAGTGCCCTCTGTTCTATGGAGTTAAGTTTTATTTTCCTCCAGACTCCTGCATCAACCAGCACTCTGGTCCTTTTCCTGATGGCCAGAGCTTTATTGCCTTGGTGTGTCACCATATCTGCTTCTTTTCTCTTTCTCTGTGTAAGTTTGTGTCTATTTTTTCATCACTGTTATTTATATCAATTTTTAGGAGAAAGTGCAGTTCAATAAAGCATTTCCATATGCCTGTTTTTGAAATTCTATCTTTTAGATATTGTACATATTTTTAAACATTTTTTTTCAAATCCAAAGTCACTTATTTGTGAATATGAAGCTAAAATAAATTATTCCACAATGTGTAATTATACAACCACTATTTTTCTCTCCTGGCATGTGGGAGAAGTGGTACCTATTTACTCTGCAGTAGAGCCCTTTGACATAAACACATATTGTTCTAATTTAACAATTAGTTAATCTTCTGGGTAAATTTAATATCATGTGATCTTGCCTAAATTTCTTACCATGAGCTTCCACTAAATGGCTCCATTCCTTGATTTTGTTTTCTTCATCATAGCAAGCGCAATGTCCCAATACTGTTTGAAGGTTCAAAAAGATATTACATATATTTAAATGATTTGATTATATACAAAGTTATTATATCATTGTAAAAGGTTATTTTTAAAATGTTATACCTAACTTAAAAAATTTTGTATCATGCTTTTTTTTTTTTTCCAAACAGGTTGAGTGTGTTTGGTAGACTATTGAATTCCTTGCTATTTTTATTATTCTTTTAAAAGTACTATACACAGTTATGTCCTAAGTACCTTTAAAAATATTTCATCATTGCCAAATAGATTGTTCTCTGATCTCATTCATTCCATTATGTACTGTTACCCAGGATTTTGTCAGCTTTGAAGTGTGCGTGCAATTCCATTTTAAGAAATAGCACTGAAATGTACAGTTCACCAAAAGACAATATTTCCATTTTTCCAAAACATGGCCTAGAAAGTACATGGTAGTTCAAAAATTATTTTATTGACTTGGATAAAGCAATATGTATTAAGTAAAAGATTCTGTACATCAAACATATTTTAAAATCCATGCTTATTGATAGTTTAACTGCAAGTATTGATCCTTAAGTAAAATATTGGGTACAGCAGATGATTGAAAAGAATAGAATCTGAAAATCAATATCATATGCTTTGAAATACTACTTTTGATTAAAATAGATTCTTATATGTACCTTCAATACTACTACTGCAATACAGCTTAAAACAAAGTTAGGGGCTAGGAAGATAACTGTTCTGCTTCCAGTTTGTGTGAGTTCGAGGGTTTTAGGTCTCATATGTAAATGAAATCATTGGGTAGCTCCCTATGTATGTCTAGTTTAGTTTACTTAATATAGATTTCTTCATACTTCATTGATATATGAAAGGACTACCTTTTGGCGCTAGCTAATATTCCTGTATACAGGTACATACATTCACACAACTTATTTAACTCATTTACAGATTAAGTGTCCCCACACCAGGGCTACTGTGAGTGCTCCAATGACTGCAGGTGTTCACTTATCTCTTCCAGTGACTGACATTATTTCCATCATAGAGATAAGAAGAAATGGCCCAGCTGAGTCATGTGGCATTTCTCATTTTCTTGTGAGGCCCCACACTACCTTCAGTAATGGCTATAGTAGCACTGTCATCAACAGTGAAAGCTTTTCCCCTTTACCGCATTTTTGTAGCATTTACCTCTTGCTTTTTTACAACAGCCTTCAACACAGGGGTGAGATGGTGCGCTGTTGAGATCTTGATTTGCATTTTCCATATATGTATTAGTAGTGTGCCTGCCTTTTTTGAAGGAGTGTTCATTCAGATGATCTTGTACTATTTTAAGCCATAGATCTAGGAAGGGACTTTCTCAACAGAAGCCTGGTTGCACAGAAAAGAGTACCAGCAGTCAGCCAACAGGGTCATGTCAAAGTAAAAGCTTCTGCCTGGGAAAATAAGCAGCCAACAGAGCAGAGAGACAAAAACAAGTGGGAAAACACCAGCTGTTCTCCAGAAAGAGGACTAATGTTTAGAATATATAAAAATCCTCCAAAATGCAAAGCCTGAATAGACGCTTCTCAGAAGAAGCAAACAACAAATACATGAAGAAATGTTCAATACCATTGGTCATCAGGGAAATGCAAATTAAAACAATGTTGAGATTCCCTTTATCTCAGAAAGAATGCTGTCTTAAAGAAATAAAGCAACAAATCCTGGTGAGCTGGTTGGAAAAAAGGAGCACTCCTACATTGTTGATAGGAATGTAAACTAGTACCCCCAGTGTAGAAATCAATATGGAGACCCCTCAAGAAACTAAAGATGGAACGTCCCCTGAACCCAGCTATTCCCCTTCTGATATCTTTCCAAAAGCATTAAAGGCAACGTTTTTCAATGATATAGGCCTACTAATGTCCTAGAAGCACAGTTCACAATTGCCATGTGTTTGGTATAGGATAGGATCTCATTATTAGATGAACAGATAAAGAAAATGTGGTGTACCCATGCCCTAGAATGCTGCTCTGTCACAAAGGTTAAATATGAGTCAGTTGTAGGAAAATGGATAAACCTTGAGACCGCAATGTTAAATGAAATAAATCAGATACATATGTTTAACCCTGCATGGCTTCTTTTAGGTAATAAACCCAAAGTCTAAATAATGAACAAAATAAAAGATCACAGGAAATAGAGAGGTAGAGGGAATCCTGAGATAAAGGGAGGGGAGAAGAAGGGGTGGGGAGAGGATGAGTACAGCAAATGAATGAAAATCCAAGGAGTGCTCAGCACATGCCCCTGCTCTCAAGGAATGCAGTCGCTCTCCTGCACCAATAAAAGATGGGCCAATAAGGAATAAGGGCACTATAAAGGAACAGGACTGGAGGACAATAGCTTAGAAATGAAACTTCTCAAGAACAGTCCAAGAGCAACAGCACATTAAAGGGACCCTACACCCTGATCAAGCAGGGTGTATGCATGAGGCACACAGTTGGCTGTAATGCAGATGACTTTTGGGCTGCAGGCATACTAGAATGTAAAAGCAGGGAAGAGGGTCCCTCAAGCTTGTCTGTGGTTGTAGCAGTTTTAAAACATGGTCAAATTATTTTCCTGCTTGTTCCAGGTAAGGGTGAATTCTGCAACACCTCATTCTGAATTTGGAAAAATTGTGACTACTTGCACGCATCAGAGGATGTAGTAGAAGTTACAGTATGTGAGGCAAGCTCACAGTGGCATGAGGCCTTCTCTGCAGAGAGGATAATTGTTTCTTGGGAGCCTGAAGCACCCCTTGAGAACCACACTATCCTGAGCTTCTAGTGCTAGAGAAAGCCTGGGCAGTGGTCCTGGCTGCATAAAGACATTCCAGCTGTGAGCTTCAGCTAACCCATTAGAGACATCCAAGAATAAAATAGATGAGTGGCAATGATCAAGAAAATAAGATCTAATACAGTAGATATGCTATATTGGGAAGAAACTTTTCAAAAGGAAAGACAAACTGGTGGGGGAAGGGAAAAGGAAGAAAGGGAAAAGTAGATGTGCACACAGGATAACTAAAGTATGACTACCTCTAGTGTCTCTAGTTCACTGAAAAGGAACTTTTGTGCTAATGTTGTATAGACAAGGTACCTAGAGTTCTGAATAAGTACTAAGACAGCAATACACACTGCATCAATTATTGGAACTCTCCTACTCTCCTGTTTTGAAACTCCATTTCATTGTTATATTTACCTGTTATTCTCTTTAAAACATAAAGAATGTTCTATATAATTTTCTTCCTGGTATTAATTTAGGGACAGAGGCATTGAACCCCAAGTTCACTAACCAGACTGAACTCCTTCTGAGCCTCTGCCTAACAGTTATGAGTTCAGATCTCAGTGTCAGGTAAACTGTCCAAGACCCCAGAGCCAGAATGTTGTCCCAGAGTGGACATGATTAAGCATGTCCTGAATTTAAGTCCCCTGATTTTTTATAGTCTTTTAGTGACAAGGTCTTATATATAGCTCAGCCTGGCCTTGAGCTCACTTTGTAAGCAAGGCTGGCTTCTAACTCACCATGATCCTCCTACCTCAGTCTCTGAGTGCTGAGATTACAGGTGTGCACCACCATGCCTGACTTCCTGCTTTTTTTGAATTGCTTTAAAAAGTATTAAAGATCTTCTTTCTTAATATTCCCACATGTCTCTTTCTATATTTTATTTTTTATGTGTCTCCCATGTTACATATGAATCTGGTCTGGGATATATGTCTTATTGGTTCCAGATTCCAGATTGACAATTTTCCACTCCTCCTCCTTCTCAGAAATAGTTCTTCCCATAGAGTTGTACCTCATGGAGGGTAAGTTATATGTCTGACCCTTCTATCAACAGCCTCGCTGACTTACACACACTGAAGGAACACTGGCTTTGCCTTCAAAGCTACTCTCCAAGACCATTTATTTCCTTTGTCACCAACACCCACCTTCAAGCTCCCCATACCACTAATGAGGGTGCTTAATTTGGAGAACTCTACAGATGTTCTCCAAACTCCTGCTCCAGGCTACTAACTATCTGTTCTCCACATGACAACCATGGAAATATCTTCTAAAAGTAAACAGAATTGTACTCTCTATTTATATTATCTGTCTTTCTGCTATTCTTAAAAAAATTAGCTTGACCAACACACCTAGCCCATTGTCCAAGCTGCACCAAAGCTTGCCGCACCAACACACCTTTCTCTTTGTGGGTTGAGATATGCCAGTCTCTTTCCTGTCATTTAGATATACGTTTTCTCTTCACTCCAGCTATATTTTGCTTTGTCTTCAAGAATTATTTTCCTAGATGGGCATGATAGCCAGTGTTTATAATCCCAGCTCTTGCAAAGCTCAGGCAAGAGGATCACTGGAGAATTCAAGGCCATCCTGGGCTACACAGAGTTCAAGGAATTGCTTTTTTTTTTTTTTTTTTTTTTGGCAGAACCAGGGATTGAACTCAGGCCCTTGTGTTTGCCAGGGAAGCACTTATTGCACAGAGCCATCTCCCCGGCCCCTACACAGAGTTCAAGAGCAGTGTAAAATAGTAACACCCGGTCTCAAATATATATATATATATATATATATATATATATATATATATATATATATATATATATATATACATCCTTACTCTTTTTGTCTGGCTAACTCCCACTCCAACAAGAGGGCCTGGAATCCTGCTTCACCCTTCAAAAGGATGCTGTCAGAAATGTCTCCTCCTCCCATTGGGCCTGATTTTAAAATTCACACCACGCCCACAAGTGCCACGTGCTGTGCATCAGCACTTTGGGGGTGAAGCTTTGGCAGATATTTTCTGTCTGAGCTGTGACATCCCAATGCTGCCCCTCCAAGATACAACAACCCACAATAGACAACGCATGTAGTCTTTCTCTACGAACCTCCATTCTCTTAACAGATTCAGCCTTGCTGTGAACTTCAGTTCTAAAATCTCCCCTAACACTAAAGACAAATTTAGTCATGAACCCCTTTAAAACTATTCTTAAAGCCACATATTTTCAAGATGCATTTGGACAACATGTTAACAACCAGTTCATTTTAATCGCCAGCTTGGCCAGGTTAAGAGACTGGAGGAGGGGACACTGGATCGCGGTGCTGCCATCTCCCTCTTCGACAGATGGACAGCTGAGCATGCTCCTGAGCACCAACCCCACTGGAGCAGCTATGCCCTGAGCTACGCCCGCGGAGGGAGCAGCGCTCTCCCAGGACAGGCTTCCAATCACCGTGAAGTCCTAAGCCCGCAGCTCTGCTTTGCCAAACTCCGCTCCCTCTATTTCTGCCTTGGAATCGGCCAACCATTGACTAGAACTGTGAATCCGAGGCAAATTAAATCTCTGCTGGAAAACAGAATAGTATTCAGGGCAAACATTGCCAATCAAAAAGGAGAAATGGGGGAGAGAGAGAGAGAGA
>PVKA01055482.1:0-10310 GCA_004027165.1 Ctenomys sociabilis
TAGATTTTACAGACCAATCACAATCATACACGTGTTCAGATGTCATTGGTAGGATCATAAAAACGGCGGGCTTTTCCCTGGATAGGAGGAGCCCAGGCACGGCAACAAGAACCAGAAGCCAGATGTAAGCGCCATCTTGGCAGACACGATGGGCGGGGGAGCGAGGAGCGGTCGCCATCTTGGAATGGCTCCCGACACATTGCTATTTATTTATGTGTTTATTTATTTATTTATTGCCTGTTCAACCCATGCTAGGGGTAAGGCAGGCACAGTATGCAGTGTCAGAGATTGAACTGCTATCCCTGTGCATTTGCCTAAGCATGTGCTTCAGACCACTGAGCTATCTCACTGGCCTCTTTGGTCTTTAGTGTGTGAATATATTTCCTATACTCTTTGTATATGATTCTATGGATAATTCATTATAAAATAATCTTATAGACTGTCTTGGGGCTTGGGAGATTGCTCAGCAGTCTAAGCGCCTGTCTGGCAAGCACACGGATCCAGGGTTGAACCCTGGTACTACATTCCATGCTGGCCTCAGAGCCCCAAGTAGGCCGTGCCAGCCACAGAAACCAGGTAGAGCGGTGCATGTCTGCACTCCCACCACTGGGGAGGCTGAGACCCTAGGATCACCGTGAGTCTCAGCTGAGACCCTGTACAAAAAAATAAAAATAAATAAAATAAAAAGATTGGAAATATATTATTGTATCATTCAACTTTAAAACCCCCAAATTACAATACTCCTTCAATAAAGATTCATCCCTCTTTTGTGCTTAAATGGTAACACCAAATTTAGCCAGTAGTCTTCTTTACTTTATCCACAATAACCCTGGCCTACTGACTACTTATTGGATTTATACACCTAAAAAGTACCTGTCATTGTGACTGAATTTTCCTTTATTTGTAAATATTTTAATCATTGCTAACATAACTGTTTATAATCTAACTTAAGTGAAATCTAACTAAAACTGATTGCTTTCTGAAGATCACCTGAAATGTTTCAGATCTTCATAGAAGTGGCTTTATGTTTAAAATATATCTTTGAGCATCTTTTAAAATATCTATGATTTTGTAAATTGAAAAAAAAAAGTGTTAAAAAGATAGGAGAAAGTATGAAAGGTGAAAGGGAAAAGGAAGAAAGGGAAAAAGAAAATCATGTATGTATGCACAAGTCAGTTAACATAATTATATGGCTAGTTTTTTAGTTCATTGAAATAAACTTTTTTTCTCCTGCATTTTAGGGAAGGGTCTACAGGGTGTTCAGGGTCTCATTGCGTAGACTGGACTCGTAGTGAACCTCCTGTTTATAGCCTCGAAAGTGCGGGCATTCCAGGCTCACACCACCATGCCCAATCTCAGTCATGGTGTCAGAGCGCCTGGGGTGGGGCCAGCACAGCAATCCCAGAAAATAAACTTTTGTGATAATATTTTTGGACCAGATATCATGCCTATACCTTCTACTCTGAATAACTACTTCAAAGACAACAATACATAAAGTATTAACTCTTGAAACTGTACTACTAACCTGTTTTGAAATTCAGTTTCACTGTTGTTTTTCTCCTTAAAATTAAAAAAAAAAAAATCCATGATTATCAGGAATCGAAAATTTTAGTTTCTTATAACATGCCTTTTACTTTAAATTAGTAACACAGGTGGCTGCCTTTTAGAAAGCATCTAATTTCAGTGTGAGTACAAATTAATTTTCTTCCTCTTCCACATCCCCCTCTACTTGACATGGGCCAATTTGTACCGAGAAGTGAGGGTGGCAAAGCAGGAGTGATCAATAGCCTGTTATTCTGAGCCATAGGAAAACTAGTCCCCAGGGGGGCTCAGCAAGCCAAAGGGGCCAAGAAGTTAATGGGGGCAAGATAGCAAATCTACACCATAATTTAATTTGCAAATTGAAATACTGACTATTTTGCCAAGAAGTCTTTTACCTCATTTTCTTAAACAGCAAAAATATCTATGATTATCAGTCTTTCGTCCAATTTGAATTAAGTACACAAGCAGAACAGAGATCTAAGGCCCAAAGGAGATTTTACTTTAATCTGACAAATATTTTAATGGATTTAATAACATAAATTATTGCTCCAGAAATGTTCTGGCCTTACATAATAAGAACCAAAGTGGTACTTTGTTTTAAAATGATTATATCAAATCTACTTCTAAAAATTAGTTTAGGGCCTGCCAAATAGCTCAGTGGATTAAAGTATCTCAGGGGCTTGGGATTCCATCCCTGGGCATGCTAGGCCGGTCCCACCCCCAGGGCTTCCTGAGATGGCAACTGAGACTGGGCTTGGGGCACAGGCCTGTAATTCCAGCACTTGGGAGGTTATAAACAGGAGGTTTAATAGGAGTCTGATCTAGTAGTGAGGCTCTCGCCCCTGATCCAGCCCAGCATGGCGCATTGTGAGGGAGAGCTTCCGGCTTCTCCACACAGCGCCGGAGGGTCCCCTCCAGACCAAAACTCAGGCACCCAAGTGAGACTCTCTATTGCTCACCTGGGAACCCTGCAACCCTCCAGAGCCCCCACCCTCAAGCCCACCGAGAGAGTGAGAACTTTTGCGATCTAGTAGTGAGACCCTGAACACCCTGTAGAACCTTGCCTTAAAAAAAAAAAAAAGGAAAAATAAATAACCGTGAAAATTAGTGCAAAATGAAACAAGATTTATTATAATATTTGGGGGACACTTACATGGACTGATTGATCACCGTGATCTCCGTTCTTACTGAAAAAGTTACAGAGACACCAGAAAAATTATAATGTCTAAGCTTTCAATAAACTGAAACTTGAGAGGGGAAGATAACCTGAAAAGATTATAAATAGTTTGCAATTTATATCGCTGAATTAGGAATGCTTATAATATTGTCACTGCTTTATTTTTAAGAATTCAACGAGATGGGGGTCAGGGGAGATGGGTCAGTGGAGTAAGTGCTTCCCTGGCAAGCACAAGGGCCTGAGTTCAATCCCTGGTTCCACCAAAGAAAAAAAAAAAGAATTCAATGAGGTAATCTATATAAATTATTCATCAAAATTCTGGCACTTAATGATTTAAATAAATATTTCCCTCCAATGATCACAACTATGATGATGGTATAGCATGATATCACCATCCCACAACTGCAGGGAAATGATGAGGATGCAGACTGAGATGGGAAAGGGATCTGGGAAATGAGAGTTTTCCTGTAATTGGTACAAGTCTGAGCTAAATTCCAAGGGCTCATACGAAGCATAATTCAATAAGATGAAAAGTTTTTGAAGAAGGGAAATTAGAAACAACCTAGACACATAAGAAAGGCTTGGCTCCCTACCCTGTGTATTTTGAGAATTTGTCCTGAAACTTAGAACAGCCCTGTACTATGTGTCTAGTGCCTGAATTATCTATGGAGCTAAAACACACGGATATCCTCAGATACCTTGAGGAGCCTGTGCAGACGCGCATGTGATACAATTTGCATCGGTCCCCAGATTTTTATGTTCATGCACTCTGGAAAGAACGTTCATGTACTCAATTTAATAACATCAAATCAGTCAATAAAGTATTTTGTTTGGTCTTTCCTATTCATGGAAGGTCCACTCTCCTCATAGTTTAATGTATAAATTTTTGTTTATCCACTGGATCAAATATCATTAAATATCACCAGGTCTTAATTGCACCTCACATCAATTTATTCTACTCTTTCCAAACATATATACATATACATATATCTAGATAGATAGATAGATAGATAGATAGATAGATAGATAGATAGATAATCAAACAGTGCTATATACTGTTATTTTTATTAATCTTATTGAGAAACAGCAATGAGACAGTTTCAAAACTAGTTAGTAGGACAGTTTCAATAATTAATACATTGCATATTATTGTGGTTGTTCATGGTACAAGATGCAAACATGATATCTTGTCCAAATACTATTAGTACAAATCTTTCTTCTCACTGAATTAAGAGAAAGTAGCTGTATATCTGTTCTATTTTATACATGCAAATACAAAATGGTCCTTCATTTGCATCCCCTTTTTTTGTTTAGTTTTGTCATAGATGGGTATTCCATTGCCATTCATATATTGCAGGTGCATGAATTCAACAAAATAATCCAATATAATCCAGTAATCCATAATAGTAGTGGGTTATCCATAGGACTGACAATGTCAGAAGTTGCTGACTTCAGCCATTTACAGTTCAGCATATTCATATGGCTTTACTTTTCATACCTCGTTTTTATACTTTTCTACTGGATAACACAATGATAAAGCAAGACCTATATAACAAGAAATGTAACTTTTGTGTCTGATAAATAAATAAATATATATATGTACATTGTTAAATTATTTATTAACTTATTCAGCCTTCCATTATTGTTTATTCCAGCCAAGTATTCTGAAAGGTATTGGAAATACATAATGAACAAAAACTGTCATTCCTGATTTCATAGATCATATTCAAGAAGAGAGAGAATACTACTAATAATCATGACACCTCAAATAAATATGTAAGTTATAATAACCACAATGTTAGATGAACTAAAACTACCTAGTAGTGGTATTTTGTCCTGATAAAAGATTATGAAAATTTTCTCTTAACGACTTCTCTAATTTGAGACGCAAAGGATGAATAGGAATATTTTCAGGCAAATGGTAAAACACAAAGGTCCAGAAGTTATAAGCTACTTGCACTGTCTTGCTTTTTGTGGTTGTTTTATTCTTTGGTTGGTCAGTTGGTTTTGGCATTTTGAAGGATTTGTGGGTGCTTTCTGCTTTATAGGTATTTATTGTTTTGTTCTTAGTGTGAAAATTCAGTTTGTGGAGAGCTACATTCTTGTGACCCTTCCAAGTAGCTAAGATTATAGGTGAGGCTACCACCCAAATTTGATGCTTTGCATTTTCCAGAAAATTTAAAAAGACAAGGGCTGGGGAGATAGCTCAGTAGAATAAGCACTTGCCTGGCAAACACAAGGTCTTGAGTTCAGTCCTCAGTACCACAGAAAAAAAAAGAAAAGCCAAGCACCAGAGAGTGAGGGATACACCTAGAAAGCCAAAGGCTGAATCATGAAAAGCTTTAACGATTGTGTCAATGATTTTCCATTTTACTCAGAGCCACAGAATAATTTCACTTCCCTCTCACCTCTCCTTTCTCTGTCTCCTGGACCTCTTTTCACTAACAAAAGATCTCCCTCTCTTTTTCCTTCTGTCAATACTTTTTATTTTGCTCTTTATATTTTGTCTTATTCTATTGAAAGATAATAGCTTGTGCATTTGATTTATGTCACCTAACATTATATTTTCCAGTTGCATCCATTGTCCCACAAATGTCTTAAAGTTATCCTTCATCATAACCAATTAATAGTCCATATGTACAGATAACCACATTTCCTTTATCTGTTTGCTTATTGGATATACACATTGCCTCTAGGACTTAACTATTATGAATTGTGCTGCTATGGACATTGATATGCATGCTTTGCTATAATAAAATGTCTTTAGCTCTGTGGGAAGGAGCCTAGAAGGAGAATAGCTGGGTCAATGGAATTTCTCATTTTAGTTCTTTGAAAAATCTCCATACAGACTGCTGTAATGTTTGTACATGTACACATTCCCAACAACAACGTAAGGGTTGTACCTTTTCCATAATAACCACACTAGCGTTTATTTGATTCCTTCATGATGCCATTCTTTCCTGTATAAAATGAACTCTAAACATTGTTTTAATTTGCCCTTCTCTAATGGCTAGAGATATTGAACAATTTTCTCATATTTTTGTTGGACATTTGTACTTCTTCTTCTAAAATTTTATGGTTTGTGTCTCATTGTCCCTGCAAAGCATCATGCAGTCATGGGGCAGGGCATTCTGGAGTATGAGATTAATTCATGGTCTAGGCTGGGATTATGGGTCTTAGTGCTGCTGGGACGATGGGTTTTAGTGTTGCTGGGATTATGGGTGTTTCCCCAGCCTGGGGTGGATAGCCTGAATGCAATTTAGGAGAGTCAGACTTCCTCCACGTTACCATTGATGCTGCTGCTCCTGCCCTTGCTCTCTGCTCTTTGCCACCTCCATAACCTGCTGCCCTCTGCCACGTGCCAGTCTGCCTCAGAGCCAGCCAAGCATGGACTGAAACTTTCATTAACTGTGAGCTAAACTTTTCCTTCTTTCATCTTGAGTGACAGGTATTTGTCCTAGCAACAAGACAAGAGTAAATGAGACATAAAATTATCCATTCATTTTGCCAACCCATTTCTTGATTGGCTCTTTTTATGGGGGGGGTGTTGGGTTTTTTTAGTTTGTTTTTTGTTTTGTTTTTGTTGTTGTTGGCCTATAATTGACTCTTTAATTGTAGGTGGTCTAATTTTTGGAATTCTTTATATGTTCCAGATATTAATTTTTTTGTCAGGAATAACTGATAATTTTTTTCCTGTTCTGTAAGTTGTCTCTTCACACTGTTGGTTGTTTCCTTTGTTGTGCAGAAGCTTTTTAATTTGTTATAATCACATTTGTTGATTCTGGCTGTTATTTCTTAAACAATTGGAGTTATATTTAGAAAGTTTTTGCCTATACCTAGGACTTCAAATGTTTTATCAATTTTTAGCTTCCAATGGATTTATAATTCCTGCTTTAATGTTTAAATCTTTCAGGTTGGGAGTGGTAGTGTGTACCTGCAATCCCAGCACTCAGGAGGCTGAGGCAGGAGGATCATTACACTTTCAAGACCAGCCAGAGCTACAACCTGAACTCAAGAGCAGCCTCAACTACATCATCAACACCTTGTCTCCAAAAGGCAAAAAAAAAAAAAAAAGTTTAGAGCTTTGATCCATTTTGCTCTTAGTACGGTGCTTGGCAAGAGGTAAGGGTACAGCTTTAGCGTTCTCCACACTGGCAGTCCAGAGCCTGTTTCTACCAATGCATGCCTCCAGCCCCTTTGGTGAAGATTAAACAGATGAAAACATCTGGGTATGTTTCTGCATCTTCTGTGCCATCGATCGGTGTATTTGGTTTTGCACCCATACCAAGAGATTGTTATCACTGTTGCACTATAGCATAACCTAAAGACAAATGTTGTGCTGCCTCCTCCTGGGCTCTTGCCCAGGACTGTTTTCACCATTCTGAATCTCTTCTGGTTTCATATCAATGTTACATTTGTTTGTTTTAATTCTGTGAGCAGTGCTACTGATATTTGATTGGAATTGCATTCAATCTCTATCTCAGTCTTGGGAGTGTGCCATTTTGACAGTATTGGTTCTGCCTATGCAGGAGCAGGAAGCATCTTTCCATCTCCTAATGCCCTCCTCGGTCTCCTTTTTCACAGTATTTGTTTTCAGAGTAAACATCTTCACTTCCTTGGTTAGTGCATTAGGTATTTGGCTTTTCTTGAAGCTATCATCCACGGGATTATCATCTTGAATTCTTCTTCATTCAGTTTATTGTTAATATGTACAAATGGTATTGACTTTTATGTGTTGATTTGGTATCCTGCTATACTGCTGAAATAGTTTATTAATTCTAAGAGTTTGTTAGGTAGATTTTTTTAGGTCTTTTATGTCAGTCTTATGTTGTCCATAGAAAATAATTTGACTTCTTCCTATCCTATACATGTATAGAAACATTTTTGTTTCTTTCTCTTTCCTGATTGCTCTGGCTAATGTTTTGAGTAGTCGGTGGAGCAGAAGTGGTGATAGTAAGCATCTCTGTCTCGTTTCCAGTTTTAAAGGGAAAAATATCAGCTTTCTTCATTTAACATGTCGTTGGCTTTAGTCTGTCATGAGTAGCTTCTATCAGATTCAGATAAGGTCCTTATATAGCTACTTTCTGAAGATTTTACTATAATGAGATAATTGGATTTTGTCCAAAAACTTTTCTCATATGGCTTTTGTTCTTGTTTCTGTTTATGCGAATATTTTATTTATTTATTTGTTTTAATATGTTAATCCATCTTTGCAACTCTGAGATGAAATTCTTTTAGTCAGGAGGTATGATCCTTGAGACTATGTGTTACTTTCTGTTTGCTAAGATCTTGCTGAGGAGTCTTTTTTTTCATGTATTTTCATTAAAGAGATTGAGGGGGCTGTGAAAATGGCTCAGTGGAATAAGTGCTTGCCTGGCAGTCGCAAGGGCCTGAGTTCAGTACCCAGTTCTGTCAAGAGAGAGAGAGAGAGAGAGAGAGAGAGAGAGAGAGAGAGAGATTGATCTATAGTGCCTGTCTCTGTCTCTATGTCTTTCTGTCTGTCTGTCTGTCTCTCTATCTCTTTCTCTCTCTCTCTCTCTCTCTCTCTCTCTCTCTCTCTCTCTCTCTCTCTCTCTCATCCTTTGTCTTTGAAATCAAGGTAATGCTAGCTTCCAAGAATGAATTTAGGAGTATTCCTTCACTTCAGATTTTATTAAAAAGTTTGAGGAATATTGGCATTAAATCATCCCTGAAATTCTTGTAGAATCTGCTGGTGGGATTTGCACTTTTCTTAATTGGTAGGGATTTTTTTAATTACGTTTTTAGGATCTACAAAGTGTGGTACAAGTTTACAGGATAAATCCTGAGGATACTTGGCTGATCTGATTAAATATGAAAGTTACATTTCTTGTTATATAGGTTGTTGCTTTACCTTGGTCTTAACCATCCAGTAGAAAAGTATAAAAATGAGACATATAAAATAAAACCATATTAATATGCTGAGATGTGAAAGGCTCAAGTCAACAGCTTCTGCAGATAACTCACTACTATTGTGGGCTGCTGGACTGTGTTGGATTGTTTTGCTGAATTCATGCACCTATAGTATTTAGATGCCAATGGAATACCCATGTCTGAAGGACTAAACAAAAAAAGGGGATACAAAGGAAGGACCATCTTGTATTTGTATGTACAGAACAGTTGGGATAGATATGCAGCTATTTTCACTTAATTCAATGAGAAGAAAGATTTGTACTAATAGTGTTTGGACAGTATATCCTGTCTCCTTCTTGTACTATGGATAACCACTTGTACTATGGATAACCACTTGTACTATGGATAACCACTAAGAAGATAACAATGTATTAATTATTGAAACTGTCCTGAATAGTTTTGAAATTGTCTCATTGCTATTTGTTTCTCAATAAAATAAAATAAAATAAAATTACTTCTTCAATTTCATTGCCTATTATTACATATACAAGGTTTTTGTATCCTCATAGTTTAGTTTTGATAATTGTTATGTATCTAGGAATTTATTCATTTCTTCTGAGTTCTCTAATTTATGACATACAGGTTTCAGGTTAGTCATCTGAATTTTAACAGTGTGTTGTGATTTTACTTTTTTCATATTGGAATGCATTAATTTGGGCCTTTTCTTTTCTTTTTTTTATAACATTGGCTAAAGGTTTGTCTGTTTTTCTTGTATCTTTGAAGAATCAGTTCTTCAGTTAATTGATTCTTTGTATATTTTTTCAGCCTCACTACATTGATTTCTGCTATGACTTTATAATTTCCTTCTTTGTACTAACTTCGCATTTGAATTGTCGTTATTTTTCTAGAATATTGAAGGCCAACAAATTTTCATTTATTGGGTTGATTTTTCTGAGGTGGGCATTTGAGGCTATAACTTCACTGTGAGGGCTGCTTTAGTTGTGTCCCTTAAAAAAAATTGTAACCGGGCATGGTGGCACAAACCTGCAATCCCAGCACTGGGGAGGCTGAGGCAGGAGGATTGTTGTGAGTTCGAGACCAGCCTGAGCTACAAAGTGAGCTTAAGGCCATCCTGAACTGCATAGTGAGACCCTGTCTCAAAAAAAAAAAAAAAAAAAAAAATTGTGTCCCTTAAGTTCTGGTATATTTTACTGGCATCAAAAAAGAGACTTTTTAATGATTTTTTTTAATATATTTGGTATAGGATCTACAGAGTCTCACTGCACAGATCAGACTTATAGTGATCCTCTTGTTCTTCAGCCTCCCAAGTTCTAGGATTAAAGGCATGTGCTAACATGCCCAGTCTCAATCGTGTTCTCAGTGTGTCCCGAGGGATAGGCCAGCACAGCAGGCCAGGGATCGAAACCCCAGCCCTGCATCTGCCTAAGCAGGCGCTTTAATCTGCTGAGCTATCTGGCCAACACCCCTCCCCCCAAAAAAAGAGATTTTTAAAAGAAAACTTTTGTTCATGAACTCTTTACCTACCCCTATGTCTTCAAGAGTTCCTCCTACTTTCTCTTCCAGGAGATTGAGTGTTTCTGTTTTAACGTTTAGATCTTCAATCCATTTTGACTTTAACTTAGTGCATGGTGATAGAGCTGGGTCAATTTTTAGTTTTCGGCATGTAGAAAGCCATGTTTTCCAGCACCATTTGTTAAAG
>PVKA01055483.1:0-10310 GCA_004027165.1 Ctenomys sociabilis
GGATGGCCTTGAGCTCACTTTGAATCCCAGGCTGGTCTTCAACTCTCAGAGGATCTTCCTACCTCAACCTTCTGAGTGCTGAGATTGTTACTACTTTTGTTTGTTTGTTTCTTTCTTTCTCTTTCTTTCTTTTTTCTCCTTCCTCTTCTTCCTCCTCCTCCTCTTCTCCTTCTCTTTCTCCTCCTTCTCCTTCTTCTTTTTTTTCCCTTATACTAATGATATTGTGCATCCTTGTTGCATTCCTGATTTCAGAGGGAGATTTCAGTTTTCTGCATTTAATATGATGTTCGTTGCTAGTTTGTCATAAGTGACTTTTATTGGATTCAGTAAGGTGTACTACATCTACTTTCTTTAGGTTTCTTACTGTGTTTCTCCCAAAATAAGACCTAGTTAGAGAACAAGCCCTATCTGGTTATCATAGTGACAATGGCTAGCACTGTGTAGAAGATTTGGCAGGTAAGGTATAGGCTGATAGGAAATAGTGTTTTTTTGTACTGGGAATTAACTCAGGACCTTGTGCTTTCCAGGTGAGCACTGTGCCACTGTACCACATCCATGGCCTTGAACTGGCATTTTTAATGTCTCATTTTTGAGGCTGACTATTTCCCATTTAGGTCTTACTTTCAGGAAAAGAATATCATGAATTCCAGTAGGATTTCATTCACTGATTTCTGGATCTGCTGGTACAATCAGGTGACTTTTTGCCTTATTTCTGTTTATGTGGTATATCACACTTACTTACATGCATTTTTTTAAAGCAGGGATTGAACTGAGAACCTTGTGCTTTCCAGGCAGATGTTTAAGTCACTGACCTATCTCCCAAGCCCCTTTGTTTGCATATTTTGAAGCATCTTTGTAGTCTTGAGGTGTAATTTTGCATCTCCAAGATGCGTCCTATGGGATATGACAACTGCTATTTTCAGTGATTTTTTTTTTTTTTTTGTGGAACCGGGGATTGAACTCAGGCCCTCGTGCTTGCCAGGGAGGCGTTTATTCCACTGAGCCATCTCCCCAGCCCCAGAGAATTTTTGTATGCTCTTTGACAGTATCGTATCAGGGATTTGGCATCTATATTAGTTAAGAAGATAGGCCAATATTTTCTTTTATTAATTGATTATTTTTGTCTACTGTTGGGAGCAGAGTGATGCAGCCTTCCAGAAATGGGTTTTGTAGAACTCCTTCCTTTTCAATTGCTTGATGCAGTCTGAGGAATGCAGGCTTTGCAGAATTTTCCAGTGAGTCCATGAAATACCAGACATCATTTAATTCTTAGGCTTTCTATTGCTGTGTTGATTTTGTTGCCTATAACTGAATTTTTCAGAATTCTTACATCATCTTGATTTAATTTTGATAACCTCTAGGAACCCATTAATCTTTTGATCTTTTTTAAGATCTTGAACATAAAATAACAGTTTTCCATAGTGGTTATTATGTTCTGAAATTCAATGGTGTCCATTAATATTTCAATTTTTTCATTTATAATTGCATTAACATGAATCTATTTTTTCTTTCCTTTGCTATGTTTGGCTAAGAGTTTATCAGTTTTGCTTACTCTTTCAAAGAAACTTCTCTTTAATTCCTTGATTCTTTGCCTCTTATTTTTAACAGCCTGCATTTCACTAATTTCCAGTCTGAGCATGATGATTTCTCTAATTTGGTCTGATTTTATTTATTTATTTATCTATTTATTTGGTACAACATCTCACTAGGCAGCTTGCACTTGTAGTGACCCTTCTGTCTCAGCCTCTCCAGCGCTGGGATTACAGGCACGAACCACCACAGGCATTATCAGTGGCCAGCTCAGTGCTTCAGGGATGGGGCCCGCAAAGCATGTGGTGCCAAGGATCAAACCCAGGTCCCTGCATTTGCCCAAACAGGTATTTAATTCACTGAGTTATCACCCCAGGCCCCTGGTCTAAGGATGGATTGTTGTTTATTCCTTAAGTATCTTGAGATTCATCATTAAACACTGTATCTGACTTTATTTTTAAAGTAATCTTTTTTGCCATAAGAGTCTTTCTTGGGTGTGTTCCCTGTTTGTCTCACAGTATCTGGTGTGTTACACTAGTGTTATTCATTTGTATCTAGAAATTAGATAATGTCTTCCTTGATTTAGTCTGTGGCCTGTTTGGTGTTTGAGGATGGGACATTCTGTTTTCAGGTATGCTAGATTTTCTTTACTTTTTGCCATTTGTTTCCAGTTTCAGTGCACAGGGATTATGATCTGGTAGCAACTCTGGGGTAATTTTATTTTTTGTTTTCATTATTTACACAAGCTTCATGGACTGGTATGTAACCTTTGTTGGAAAAATGTTCTTGTGCATTTTTTATAGCAAGGGAGAACACTGTAGGCATCTGTTAGCATCATGGTTAAAACACATAATTCAATTATGCAATTTCTTTTATGCTACTTTTTTAGTTTAGTTTATCTGTCACTTTGTGAAAATGGAGTATTGACGTCACCTAGTATTTGTATGTACTGGACCTTGATGACTTGACATTTTGTTTTAAGAAGATAGGCACTGTAGTATTCAGTGCATATATATTGACAAATGTCACCTCTGCCTGCTTAATTATTCCCTGAACTAGTCTATCGTGACCTTGTGTGACTCTTTTGGTCATATTTAACATATATCTGAAAGTAAAATTGCTGTCCCTGACTTCTTTCAGTCACCTGGTGCTTGAAGTATTGTTTCTCATGTTTTTTTAGTCTATGAATATCAATTTTTTATTGGATGAGTTTCTTTTTTATTTTTTTTTTAGGGGAAGGGTCTACAGAGTGTTCAGGATCTCACTACTAGATCAGACTCATAGTGATCCATCTGTTTACAACTTCCCAAGAGCTGGAGTTACAGGCTCGAGCCACCATGCCCAGTCTCACTTGCTGTCTCAGTATGCCCTGCAGGTAGGACCTGCACGACAAGCTGGAAACTGAATCCCAGCATCTGTACCAGCCCTTGAATGAGTTTCTTGAATGCAGCAGAATGATCAATACTGTTTTTTGATGCACTGTGCCAATCTGTACCTTTAATAGTGGAATTGAGGGAATTAACATTGGGACTATTACTGAAAGGTGTTAATTTCTGCCATTTTTCATGTTTGTTCAACATTTATTTTTCCTTTTCTTGCATATTTATTTGCCTTGCATCATTGACTCTGTTGAGTGGATTCTGGAATAGTTATTCGTATTTTGTTTTGATTTTGCTTTCTGAGACAGTACTTCACTACACAGTTCAGACTGGCCTTGAAGTGACTTTGTGGCTTAGGCTGGCCTAGGAATTACAAGGATGCTGCTTTCTCATCCTTTGGAATGCTGGGATTGCAGGATAATCACTACATGTGTCCTGGAAACAATTTTTTTAGAATGCTGATTTGGTGTTCATATCTTTGAAATTTTTCTTTTCATGGAATGTTCTCGTTTCTCCATCTAGTTAGAAATAAATTTCATAAGATATGTCAATCAGGGTTGGATTTTGTTTACTTTTAAGAATCAAAATCCTTCACCACAGGCTTTCTTGCCTTTTAATGTTTGAGTTGAGAGGACAGCTCTGTTTCTAAAGGAGTTTGCTTTTATCTGTGACATTTAGCTTTCTCATAAGCATTTACCATTCTGTCACCTCTGTTGGACATGTAGAATTTTTACTAGTGTCTACCTTGCACATCTTCTTTTTCCCTTTGTAGTTGATTGGTGTTGCAACACTTTACTTACCCATATACTTGTCTTTCTTCTTAATTGTTAATTTTTCTATTAGGACTTCTGCCATAATACATTTTATTTCATGGGTACTGCCTTATACTTTGTAACCCCAGATGGCTTTAAATTGGTCTTCTTAGTATCATTTAATAGATGTTGAATGATATTTTTCTTATTCTCTTATAGATTTATGATTTTTTTGCATATTATCTTATTAATTTCCAAATCTTTGACTTCATATAGGACATTTTCACAAGGCTTACACGTTTTTCTATTTATGGTATCTTTGGTAAATATTGCACTCAAATATTGAGACACCTGGGTCAGCTCTTCCAATATTTTATTTGTTCTTCCATCCGTTCTTTGTGAGAATTCCATGAAGTTTTAGGTCATGGTCTCAGAATTTGTCAAGATTTTTGCCTTTTGATTAATCAGTCCATAAAGCTCCTTTGCTTGCCTTATGCTTTTTTACTAATCAGTGGCCCTGGCTCTGCCTTGGGTGACTTCTGAGACCTTGAGGCCTTTTGTTGCCTTGTTTTCTCATGTTTCTCTGTGTTCAGTTTGTTTTGCATTAAGAATTGAGATCAGGTATTGTGAGACCAATTATAATTGAAATAAACAACTCCTTATAATAAAGTACCTCATAGTGTTTTGTTTTTCGTTTTGTTTGTCCAGAAATAGTGTTTGCAACTTTAGCTACTTAAGATAATTTGTTTAGACACTGCCACTGTGTTTTGATGGCATTACCAGATCTGATAATTCATTATGTATAGGTGACAAGATGTGCATGCTTTACTTTTTATCACACTCTTTTTTAAAAAAATTTTATTAATTTTAAGGCATTTATTGTTTGTAAGGACATTGTGTTTTATATAAGGACACATCAAAGTAATTCCATAGGAAAAATATAACCTCATCATATAATAAAGCTGTTAATAGTTTTTTTCTTTTGTTTTCTTCAAGTCATTGTTAAGAAGTCCTGAAGTAGTGCAGTTTTTACACAAACAGCAGCAGCTTCTAAACTAGCAAGTTTTAGAGCAAAGACAACAACAGTTCCCAGGAATATCGGTGTGATGGAGCTTATGTAGAAGTTGGATATGTCCTTATTGTAATATATGAATGTACTCCTGTACCAAAGATAAACCATGCTATGTTTGTATAAACAGTACAGTTAGGATAAATATGCAGTACTTCTGCATAATTCTATGAGAAGCAAGATTTGCAATGACAGTGGTCAGATGGGATACTATGTCGGCTTCTAGTACTATGGTCAACCATGAGGAAGATAACAAGGTAGAAAGCATTAATTATTGAAACTGTACTATAATGAAGCTTTAAAAAATAAGATAAGTATACAGCTACATTCTCTTAATTCATTGATTAGAGACACCTGCTCTAATAGTGTTTGTAAGTAGAATATCATACATGCACTTTGTACAACAACAATCCACTATGAAAACAATATGCAATTTATTAATTATGGAATCTGTCCTGTTAATTTGATTTGAAACTGTCTCATTGCTATTCTTCAACATAAAAAAAAAGACTCATACATTTCCATTTGCATTTTGGAGCTTGCTGGTTCAAAGTTATTATCTATTAGCTTCATAACTTCCACAGAAAGTAATTGCCTCACCACCTTCAGTAGCAGTGACTGAAGAACAGGTTTAAAAAGAAAACTTATTAAGCATTCTTTTGGGAAAATAAGCTGATTTCTTCAAACTCCTGGTGTTGAAAGGATTACATACAAGAAGTACAATGCTTATTTATACCCAAATGTACACACAAATTTATAAGAAAATGTTTACATTTTATTGACACACATCACACCATTTATCACACTCTTTATAGCCTATATCCTATTGTTACTGGCAGTTGGACTCTGATGTGGAAAGGAAAGGGAGTGGAAGAGATAGAAGAATGGGTGAATGATGGGAGTGCATTAGCAGGAGGAGGAATAATAGAAGAGGAGAATTATGTAGAAGCCAGATGATGCTGAAAGTCTTTTTCTTGGAGTAAAGGCTTAGTGGTGAGAGATCCAACAATAAATTATGGAAGACGAAGGATATGAGAGGAAAGATGCACTTTCGCATTGAGGGAAGCTATGAGATAGTTGGATTCTGCTAACATGTGTGTGAAATGAAGAGTAGGCAAGGGGCCGAGGAAGAGGAAAAAGAATAGAATAGGGAGGAAGGGAGGTTAACATGAGGAAGGTGGAAGTGACTGAAAGAGAGTGGAAAATGTGGGACAAAACCTGGAGAAGTATTATTTATCAGTGAGAGAAAAAAATAAAAGACAAGAAAATAGTGTTGACATGGAAGCTTGAGTTTAAGCAATGAGTGCAGTGAGATGAATGAAAGGCAATAGGGAACATCTAAATCAACATAAAATTAAAGATAGATAAACCAAAAAAAAAATATCTACTGGGAGCCCTAGCCTAGACACTTGGAGAGTGATAATATAAATCCAGTTCTCACGTGACGGGCACTCCATAAAGCCAAAATGTTCACAGTTCCCCTGTTGCCTTAGTTGGCTTCAGGCTGGAAGCAACGCCACCAACTTCCCCCTCTTTCCTGGTAGGAAGGTGCACAGGGAGCCAGCCTCAGGAACCCCTCCTTCCTGCCAGCAAGTAGGTAGGACACTGTCCCTGGGCCTGGCTTAGGAGCTCCTGTGCCATGAGCTGTGGAGCTGGTGGGCACAGGGATCTGAGGGAGTCAGCAGGCCTGGCTGCTGGAAGAGGTGCTCCCTGGCTTATCAATTCCTTCAGTGGGTAAGGAGTCTCTTGCCACATGGTGAGTACACCGAGCACAGTGCCAGGCCACACAGCTCTCTAGGTTTTGGAGGAAAGTTGGCTGGAGAAGCGGCTGTGGCTGCAGTGTCTGCCCCGGAGTCCAGCCTCTGAAGGGCTTGCTTGTTTCTCAAGGCTGCTTGAACACCCTATGACAATCTCCCTTTGGAGGTACGGGCACCAGGCCAGGAGGACCAGTCATGGCAGCAGCACTTCTCACTTTCAAACACTGAGCTATTTGGTGTGAATTATATGGACCATCTATCTGATCAATTTTGTTTTTCAAGGCATAAGTCCTCTCCCACCGCAGTGGTTTCCAACAAATCCTCTCTGAGCACCTATGACATAAATTCTGTTTTAGTCTACTATGTTGGGTCATCTCCCATTGATCCCTTTCTTTTTCTTTTAGCCTTTACGTCTAGATAGGACCATGAAGGGCAGAGAGGTGGTCTCTCCCATGACTCCTCACAAGTAATTTAAATGTTCCTTGTACAGGAACCTCAGTTTTAACCTGTAGCTATTGCAATGGCCCAAACTCACTCCCGGTTCCAGGCATTGGTCAGCAGACTGCTACCACTGAGGAATCTCCAGGGCTCGTCCTCTCAGTTATACTCGGTCTTTTCACTGTTTGGGTGTGTGGAGCGTATCTGCTTTCACCACTAAATAAAATCTATGGTGGAAACTTTTCCTACTTTTTTAAGAAGTACAGAATATGAAACAATTAAGTATTGAAAAGTTTTTAAGTTATTTTCTCTTCAAGTAGGACACATTCAATAGACTACTAGAAATAAGCACTACAATTACCCAAGCTATGTTGTGTATATACATGTATATTCCTTCTCCTCCCTTCTTTACTTTCTTCCTTGGCCTTTTTCTTCGTTGTTCCTTCCCTTTGTACAGTTTCTGCCCTTTTACCCTCCCTATGGTACCTTTCAGATCCTGTTTACCCTTCAGGTTCTTTCACTAGTGAGACAATATGATGTTTGCACATGCAGATATGATTTATTTCACTTATAAGTATGCCATTTAGTTGTATCAATTCACCACAAAAGCCTCAAGTTTTTCAGACAGATAGTGATGTTAAGCTGAACTGCCTCTGTTATAGTATAATAATATAATTAAGATGAAATGTGCAGGCAAAAACTTAGACAGATAGATGGGATAAAAAGATAGCCAATATTTTAGCCCTAGCCCTTCAAGGTCATGAAGACTCAGGACTTTAGAGTACCTCTGCTGTGACGTATTGTAACTAAGTGGTGTCCCAAGTTTTCTGATCAAGGAGATTATGGGGCCACAGAGGAATGCAATCGATGATGCATAGTGTGCCTAAGGATAGTCACCTAGAGAGAAAACATTCTCTCAGCCTTTCACAGAAAGCAAATTGGTCAAGCAATGGCCGTGACTCATCCAAATGGCTGACACTGACAACAGATCTACAAACTATTGTACATGGCTCCTGGGTAAATACTGAGGGGATTTGACTGACCTTATCAGATAGCAAAAGCTACATTTTTAGGTAAATAAGGCTTGCTTTAACTTGCTTTTAAGTGTCCAGCAGAAAAATGTAACCAGGAGGTACAAAAAGTAAAACTATATTAATATGCTGAGCTGTGAAAGGCTCAAGTCAACAACTTCAGACAATTGCCAGTTCTGCTGATAATTCTCTACCACTATGGACTATTGGACTATACTGTATTATTTTGATGAATTCAAGTACCTATAGCATTTGGATTGGCATCAAGTATGAAAATGTCCTTTAAAGACTTCTCCAAATGCAACTTCTCTAACTTCACTGGAACACCCATCTCTGACAAAACAAAATAAAAAAGGGGGATATAAATAAAGAACCATTTTGTTGTGATGAAAAAAAATATATATGTATGTATAAGATAGGGTAGATATACAGATACTTTCTCTTAGTTCAATGAGAAAAAAGGTTTGTACTAATATTATTTAGATAAGTTATCATGTGTTCATCTTGTCCTTTGAATAAATACTACCAAGGCAACAATATGCAATATATTAATTATTGCAACTGTCCTGCTAACCTGTATGGAAACTCATTCATTGCTATTTTATCTTTTTTTTTTCATTGAAATGAATAGCTTAAAAAAATAAAATCTTGAGTTTATCTATCTTTATAGCTGAGTAGTACTCCATTGTGTAAAAGTACCGCATCTTTCTTTTTATTTTATTTATTTGTTGATTGATTTATTGATTGATTGATTGATTTAGTACTGGGGATTGAACTTGGCACCTTGAGCTTGCCAGGCAGGTGCTTATGTCATTGAGCTATATTTCCTTTCTTCTTTTTAATGTTTTGTCCAATTTTGTGTACTTATATCTGGGAATCTGACACCTAATTTGAAGACAATGATACAAAATATGGCAGCCATTGTTGAATTCCTATCATTTTGTTTAGTGGAATTCTGCATCATTTCTAATTTTTGTTTTGATATTTTTATTCTGTTAGTAAAATCTATGTTAGTGCAGACTGGTGGCGTAGGCCTGTAATCCCAGCACTCGGGAGGCTGAGGCAGGAGGATTGTTGTGAGTTCGAGACCAGCCTGAGCTACAAAGTGAGCTTAGGCCAGCCTGAACTGCATAGTGAGACCCTGTCTCAAAAAGACAAAAAAAAAAAAAAAAAAAAATGACACGTGTCTCTTTTCTGACTCTGATTTAAACAGCATAATCTTCAGGAAAGGGGATCCTTCTCTCCAGAGCTTTCACTGTTGTTGGAGCTCTGGATTATTAGCTGACATCAACATGGAGAGAGGAGTGCTCTGTAGGGTCACAGAGAGCCTTTTGGTTTTATATCCAAGTCTTGCTCTTAGCAAGTCATTAAAATATTTTAATCACATAAATCCTTAAAGCATAGTGCATTTCAAACAATCACTTTATATGACCAAAAATGAAACAAATGTTATAAAATCATACGACATAGTAATTAATCATGTCCTTGTATTTCACATTAACTAGAGCATCACACTATTTGATTCTTAGTTTCTGTTGCTGTGTGAACTCGGAGAGTCTCAAACAGGTTAAGCAGGCACTCTACCATTGAGCCATATCCTTAAACCTAGAATAATGAGTGTATAATCGCCAGATACACCCACACCCATTGTCAAATCCACTTCACCACAAGGGGAAGATTAATACCTCCTCCTTTTTTTCCCATGGGACAAACTTGCCATCTTATAATAATTTTTCACACTATCTATCTCTTGGAACACTTCTCATGCCTTCTCCCTAACTTCATGGGCAGGCCTACTACATGAATTATGACTAAGAAGACAGAGCCCCCAAAGCCGAGTGTCTTTGTACCTGATCCCTACATGGACCCCATATCTCCCAACTGCCATCTCTAATCCCTTTCCCCTCACTGTTCCCAGGCTTTATGTTGGGCTGAAAAACTGTTTACTGCTTTTTCTGGGACTTTTTCCTTTCTCTCTCTTTCACTATAAATCTTTCTATCCTTATAAAATCATTCATACTGAGAAACAAACAGATTGGTTTGAGTCAGGTTTTTTTTTTCTTTTTTTTTCCATTTATTTTTATTTTATTAAAATACAAATGTCAATCAGACAGTTTCAAGACACCTTAACCATACAGAGTCGATGAATTAATATATTGCAAACTGTTTTCATAACATTTTGGTATTGTACAAGGTGCATACATGAAATTATATTTACAGGTTTTTTTATAGCTGAATTATATCAAAGATTCAATAATTATTTACCTAGTGGATGACCATAGCACTAAAAGCCGACATAATATCCTGTCCAACCACCATTAGTGCAGATCTTGCCTCTCATAGAATTATGTAGA
>PVKA01055484.1:0-10306 GCA_004027165.1 Ctenomys sociabilis
AGAGCAAGAACAGAAAAGAACCACCAAGCAGGTTGAGCAATTAATCAGAGGGGAAAAGTAAAGAGCCCACAGAAGAAAATAATATATGAAAATAAAACAATATGTATCTGTTATAACCAGCAATCTAAGTGTTCTAAATTCACTTATCAGGGCCTGCGAGATAGCTCACTAGAATAAGTGATTGCCTGGCAAGCGCAGCATCATGAGTTCAATCCCTAGTACTGCATGTAAATAAAAAAAAAAATCAATAAAATTAAGGGCTGGGGAGATGGCTCAGTGGAATAAGCACTTCCTTGGCAAGCACAAGGGCCTGAATTCAATCCCTGGTTCTACCAAAAAAAAAAAAAAAAAAAAAAAGAAAGAAATGCAGTAACTTGATAAGCAGCTACACTCTTAATTTACTGATGAGACATCTGCTAAAATAATATCTGTAAATATAATACCATGTATGCACCTTGTACGATACCAAAACATTACGAAAACAGTTTGCAATGTATTAATTTATTGAATCTGTCTTGTTAATGTGTCTTGAAACTGTCTGATTGATATTTGTACTTCAATAAAATTAAAAAAATAAATTAAAAAAATAAAATAAATTCATCAGTCAAAAGAAGCAGGCTGGCACATTGGATAAAGAAACAGCATTCAACAATATGCTGTATACAAGAAATATATTTAACTTCAAAGAAAATTGATAGACCCCAAGTCAAAGGATGGGGAAGAAAAAGAGAATGTGTGGCAGGAATGCAGACAAAAGCAGCAGAATATATATATATTCCATATAGGAGAACCCAAATGTTTAGGCCAAATTTAAAAGAGACATGAAAAATCAAATGAGCAATACCACAATTGTAATAGGGGTCTTGAACACACCACACTTACAAAGAAATGGATCAACTAGGCAAATAAAACCAGCAAATAAGTAACAGAGCCAAACCAAACTTGTGAAAGAAAATTCATTTCTATGCAATAAGAAATGAAAACAAAGAAATTCTACAGACCCTACAAAAAATTATCTAAACCTTCTTTGAAAATTTTTATTTTCACACAATGGCAAACAAGAAGTGGTCAGATTCCTAGATATAGATGAATTACCAAAGCTGAATCAAAAGGATATAAAAACCTTTGAATGCAAAAATCCTCAATAAAATACTAGCAAACAGATTGTAGGAAATCATCAAGAATATTGTAATGCATGACCAAGTGAGATTCCATGAAGAAATGCAGGATGGTTCAACATACACAAATCAACAAATGTAATACACCATGTTAATGAAAGCAAAGACAAAAATAATATCATCTCAATAGATGCAGAAAAAGCATTTGAAAAGTCCAACATTCTTTCATGATAAAAGGCATACAGGAAATTGGAATAGATGGTTCTTACCTCAATCTGATAAAAGTCATCTATGACAAACCCAGAGACAACCTCATAGTAAATGAACTAATATTGAAAACCTTCATTGTAAAATCAGGAATGAGACAAGGATGCCCACTACCACCACTCTTATTCAAAATAATCCTGGAAACATTAGCCACAGCAATTAGACCAGAGAGAGAAATAAAAGAATAATGATTGGAAAGGAAGAAGTGAAATTATCATTATTCTTAAATGGCACAGTACTCCATCTCAAAGACCCCAATAACTCCACCAAGAGACTTATAGATCTAATAAGCAAATTCAGTAGCACAGTATGATACAAAATCTTTCAGTTAATAGCTAAACATGCTAGCCAATTGCATCTCAGAGACTGGCCTTGATACAAAATCAACTCTCAAAAATAAATAGCATTTCTGTATACAAACAATGAAAGTACCAAGTAGTTAATTAGGCAAACCAGGCCCTTTAAAATAACATCAAAGAGAGAAAAAAGAAAGAAAAATAGGAAGCAATTTAACAAATGAATTAAAAGACTTATAAAGTGAAAACAACAGTATTCTCAAAAAGAGATTGAAGATTTTAGCAAATGGAAAGATACTCCTTTCTCCTACACAGGAAGAACCACAGTATTAAAATGGTCATACTCCCAAAATGTTATACAGACTCAATTCAATTCCAAATAAAAGGTCATTAAAATATTTCACAGATCTGGAGAAAACAGTTCTAAAATTCATTTGGGAAGCAAAAAGATATATAATAAGAAAAGCAATCCTGGGAAATGAAGGAACGGAAAGAGGCAATAAAATTCCTGAGTTGAAATCATACTCTAAGTTCCTGCGATAACCTTGGGAAGCATGGTATTAGCAAAACAAACAAACACACAAAACAAAAATACTGAGGACCAATAGAATGGATTAGAAGACGAAGACACAACTACAAACACACTCAGCTACCCTATCTTTGAAAAAATATTGATAATTTAAATAATTTATTATAATTTCTACATTAAAAAATCCAAGAAAATGTACCCCAACATTCAGTTATTGAATTAAACACTAAAAAATATTTGTTTAATACAAAATGATGGATATCTACACAGAAAAATATGAGACATGTGGAAAACCTAAATTTGCATTTAATAAATTTCTGTCCAAATATACAGACTAATAACAAAAATGAAGAAAATTTCCACTATTTTTTATCAAAGTTAGAAAGACGTAGGTCTCAATACATGAGACTGGAAATATGTAAGAGAACAGCAAATATGCAGAATATCTGGATAGCCAAATTTATAGGTGAAGTGATCATATGATAATCTGTAAAGCAAATCTTAAGAAAATAAGCAGAATTAAATTCATTAAAATGAAAATCCTGATGATAACAAGGATGGCTGTGGAGGTAGCTCAGTCGTGCAAGGGCCTGTCCGGCAAGCCCAAGCACCTTGGTTCTTTCCCTGATATCGCATGCCATGGTGGCCCGGAACTGGGTGTGCTATGCTGGCCACCCAAAGTGGGAGTGGTGGTAATGTCTGGAATACTAGTGTTGGGGAGGCTGAGACAGTAGGATCACTATTAGTACGAGCTGCATGGTGAGACTAGCAAATTTGTAAGTCAATAAATAACTTTTAAAAATTAGAATAAATAAATTCAATACCAACCACAAAATGCAATTCGAACACTCTCTACTTCTAAAACACTAAGTAATCATAAGTCAAAGAAGACATCAAAATGTATATTATAAAGCATTTGAACTGAGTGATTTTTTTTGAATTGAATAACATTAAAGATATAATATAACATTCTTCATGCTTCAAAAGTTATGCTCATATTATTTATTTATTTATTTATTTATTTATTTATTTTATGAATTGAGGCCAGGGTCTACAGGGTTTAAGGGTCTCAGTATGTGGATCAGTCTCATAGTGTTTCTCCTGTTTTCAGCCTTCCAAGCACTGGGATTTCAGGTATGCAGCACCGTGCCTAATCTCAATCATAGTCTCAGCATGCTCCAAGGGTGGGGCCAGGGATTGAACCCAGCCACTGTGCTGTGCCGAAGCAGGAACTTTAGTCCACTGAGTTATCTGGCTGCCTCTCTCTCTCTCTCTCTCTCTCTCTCTCTCTCTCTCTCTCTGTCTCTCTCTCCTCTCTCTCTCATTTTTTTTAAAGAATCAGGGATTGAACTCAGACCCTTGCACTTGCCAGGGAAGCGCTTATTCCACTGAACCATCTCCCTGACCCCTCATATTTAAATCTATGTAGTGAACAAGAAGTGCAGCTGAAAATAAATGATCTAATCTTTTATCATTTTACATTAGAAAAAGAAGAATTTATGAACATGAAGAAAGAACACATAAGACTAGCAAATCAGCAGTTTAATAGAGAAAACCCTAAAAATCTAAAGGTTGGAATTTTAATGTACTAAGAAACTGTATGTGATATTGCCTTTTGGTTAAGCTATATTAAGAGACCATACTTTGTATCCTAATGTTAAAAGCCAGGTGTTCTAAGCCAGCAAGGAACCATGTATGAAAAGAAGATTAGATACATTAATTCTGGAAAGTGAGAGATTATCCCTAGGAAATAAGAAATTGCAGCTGTTACCTTCCTTATCAGAACAGAAGAGGGCAGAGGAATTTTCCATAAAAGTGGGTAAAATAAAAGTAGCCAAAATTTTCCTAGCAAATGTTTAGTGTCTGTGTGTAGACTCTTAGGGTAGGATAGAATCTTAAGAAGCCCAGTCATAGAGCATATTTGCTCCAGTTCCTCAGTTCGTCCTAGTGACTTCTGTGAGTGAATGAGCAGCACAGAGTGGGGGAGCTGATAGAGAAACGTATGTTCCAAAGACAAGTCAATATTTTTGCTGAATGCGTGGGAGAGGGTAGGACAGTAGAAAGAAATTTTTCTAAATCACATTATCGGAAGTCTTTTTTGAGCAAGTTGAATAAAAGAAATTGAACACATTCTGATTTTTAAAAATTTTTTTTGGTGTAACCGGTCATTGAACTCCTGCCATTGCACTTGCCAGGCAAGTGCTTATTCTCCTGAGCCGTGTCCCCAGCCCCTACATACATACTGATTTTTAAAATGATAAAAGAAAATAGTCCTTATTGCAGTTGTTTATTTTAAATATATATACCAAATATTATTATATATTAATTATTCATATGAATATAACTTCATAAATGTGAATATATTTACAAAAGCAATCTACAATATGATCTTAATATATCTAATAGAATAATTAGAATAGGTGATTTCAACGTTATAAACTTAGAAGTTATAAAATATAACAGAATGTGTGCAGCATAAAATAAAATGTACATTTTCACTAAAATAATGAAACATGAAGTATACAGAAATAAATTCAACAAAATACATGAAGTTCTACACAGTAAAATTTCCTGTCTGCTTTCATTTTTTTTTTTTTTTTCTTTTTTTGGCGGAACCGGGGATTGAACTCAGGCCCTTTGCTGGTCAGGGAAGTGCTTATTCCACTGAGTCATTTCCCTGGTCCCTACCCAGTAAAACTTCTAAAAAGTAATGTTTGCAAAATGCTTTTCTCTAAAAAACTGATTTTCTTTAAGAAACAGAAATAAAATTTTCATGGACTGTATAGTTTAACATTTTTCTCATGTTGCTCTATAGATTCATTGCAAACTCAAAATATGAGCAATAATTTTTAAAATTTTAATTGTGCTCATTTTGCAAAGCTGGAAATTAAGTTCAAGGCTTTGTTTATGTTAGGTAAAATCTCTACCACTGAGATGCATACAAAGTGTGTAGAAAAGATTTTTAGTAGAAAATGACAAGCTAATGTTAAAATTCATGTGGAAACATAGAGCACCTAGAATAGCTTGAGTAAGTTTGAAGATGACAAATGCAGCTACAGTCTCATACAGTGCTGAATTTCAAGACTTACTGTATAGCTAAATCTAATCAAGAAAGTATGCTGTTGGCAAAAGATTGACTGGTCGATCAAGAAATGGGAGAATTAATGCACACATTCACATTTAATTGTTCCATTTATTTTAGAGAAAGTGTTCTGCAAAGAAGTTATTTTTAATAAATGGTGTTCAGACAACTGCATATCATTATGGGAGAAAATAAATCCCAGTCATAATTCATAGCACTTGCAAAGTTGTTGATCAGTAGTTCATCTGTAGCATGTCTGAACAAATTGCTAATAGTAGAGAAGTTTTAAAAACATATATATGTATATATAATAAAATTTAAGGGTTGCTATCGGTCATATTAATAAAGATCAATTAAATTTCACAAGATGAAAAATTTCCTTTAAAAAGTTGAAAATAATAAATACAAGAAAAATATATTGCATACATATAAGGTTAGGGCTAGTATCAGGAATACATAAAGAACTTTTCAATCCTCTAAGAATAAAGTTAGTCTGAAAACAAATGAGTGATGGGGTCGTAGCTTGGAGGGAGAGCTCGTGCTTAATGTGTATGTAGCTTAGTGAGTTTGATCCCAAACCAAACACAAAAAAGCAATAAATAAAAATCCAAAACCAAATGGTTTGAGCTGATGTTTGGAAAGTAGAAAAAAAATGTTTGTCCAAAAAGCACGTGAGAAGACATTCTTCAAATTAAGAACCTATAAGGGCTGGGGAGATAGCTCAGTAGAGTAAGTTCTTGCCTGGCAAGTGCAAGGTCCTGAGTTCAATCCCTTGTACCAGGAAAATAAAGAAAGAAAGCAAGAAATTGAGAACCTAGTAAAACACTTTATATCTGCTGGAGAAAAACTTGGACCTTTAATAAGTTTGAAAGAATTTTGTTCAGGTGCAGAATCAGTTTCTTCAGATACACTTTATGCAAGCATTGCTTATACTTGAAAGAAAAATCTCACAAAGATTTAAACAGATTTTTTTTAAAAGGACAACTAACAGTGTTAAAGTTTAGCTCCAAGAACAAAATATCTAATATAGGCATAACACATATTTGAAAATGAGTGAAGATAAATATTTAAATGGATTTATGACTTTGAAGTTTTGCTCTCAGGCTGATAAGCTTTAATATTGGTACTAGTAGATATTCAATATCTGTCTGTTTTTTGGTAGAAATAGTTCTATAATAATTAAATATAGTTCATAGGCATATTTGGAAGAATAAATCAGATACAACTTGTGAAAATACTAAGCATTGTGTATTGAAGGATTTTATATATCTTGGCCATGATCAATAAAGAATAGTTATTAAAATTATAGTAATGTGAATAAGCATGATATTCTTATGAATCACGATATTTAAATAGTTGGTAATGATTGAGAAACAGGTTGATGGATTTTTTTTTAATTCTTCATGGACTGTTCTAAAATCAATCCATAATAGTGGAAACATTTCAAATCAATGAGGATTGGATGAATTGCATCATGAATCATTTTGGAAATTGAAGGCAGAGAGTAAGTGAAGTAAATATTTGGTGTAGAATAAATGACTGATAAAGAGTGACATATAAAAATCTACACATGACCTGATGATAAAAAAGACAAGCAACTCAATAAAAATGACTCAAATCAGTCAAAAACATCCCAAAAGCACATTTTGGCTGAGCAAGCAAAGAAAATGAAAACAAAGAAAGTATATATAAGAGGGATAACATCATATCAACAAGATACGTATTTTGCTTATCCACTGATCTATCAAACGTTCTATATGTTTTCTTTCTGAAGAAGTAGATATATTTTGCTTTGGGGAGTGAAAGTTAGTAGGGTATTTCTGGAACACAATTTGGAAATATGTATTAAAAGGCTTATACTTGCTCATCTTCATTGATCCAGAAATTACTGCATTTGAAATTTATCAAAGAGAAGTAACCACGATCACACTCAAGGGTTTAGCTATAAAGGGAGTAATTGCTCACCCACTTGTAATGTGAAACTTGGATACAAACATAGTTCAAATAATAGGAAATTATTCCATTCATCTAGGGAAATTCTTTTCAGCATTGGCAAAGACATTAAAACATAATTTTAAAGGTAGGAGATAATTCTTACAATATACATTTCCTTTTCAAAAAGACCATTACAAAACAATTTGAAAAATATTGTTATAGTTTTGCAAAATAAACATATATCTGCAGCAAAGAGTAACCATAGAGCCCGCCAAAATGTTATCAACAGTTGCATCTCAGTGACAAAATTATAGATTAATTAATTATTTTCATTTTGCTTATTTCTATAATCTCAAGGCTTTCAAAGGTGAATGTATTATAATACAGTGAAAAGAGAACATTTCAGTGCAATCCGTATAGCAGCTACAATACACACTTGATTCATGAATCATAAGCAGAAGAGGGTATAAATCTTCTCTGCAAGGATAAAGGTTATCTTTTTCAGTAAACCTGGTTTCTTAGTAAAAAAATTGAGAAGACAACAATAGAAATCCTCCCAGCCAGCAGAGAAAACAGTCTGTGTCAAGAGCAAGTAAGTGCATACCAAATTCACAATATGGAATCAAATATCCAGAGCCTCTGGCTGTTAAACTAGATTAGATGTGACAGTGTAACTCATGCTAAGCCTGCCTGCCTTGTCATTCTACGGAGCTGAGGCTCAATTCTTCAGAGATGATCATGATCAGATCTGCAGTCTAGAAAAGCTTCTCTGGACACATTTCTGGGAATGGATGGTACTGATGGGGAGAGGGTAGAAGTCAATAATCTAGGTTGTGTTTGCAGCAGTCTGTACCTCACTGAGAGCTAACAATAACGTAAGGACAACAGGAGTCAGAAAAAGTGAATCTGAGGTACATTGAGGGCACTGAATTAACAGAGCTTGGTGGTCAGTGTGATGCAGAAAGTACAGGTGAGAAAAATAGAAAATAATCCCTAATATGTTGTTTTTGAAGGGTAATACATATATGTGCAAGTGTAATTTTTCCTATAAATTCTTTATTGAGTACACGTATGAAGAAAGGAAATAGATGTCTCTGTGTTTGCCTCTGTCTCTGTCTCTGTCTCTCTCTGGCACACACCTGCAAACACACACACACACACACACACACACACACACACACACAGAGTGATTAGTTTTCTTTAAATTTAAGTAATCCAAACCAAACATTTTAAATGACTTAAGATAAATAAAAGAATGACAAATAAGAACTGAAATTAACAAACAATAGGAATCATGATAACCTTATTTACGTACAGAGCAAGATCTTTTTGGCCATGGGAACAGTGTTGGTAGATCAAAGAATCAAACCAGTAAGAATGAGTAGTCTCAGACTGTGTGCTATGCATGCTAAACTTCTTGTAGACCTACATTTTTTCCTTAACAATATAGTTTTATCTTTTTTAGATTGGGAAATGCAAGTCAATTCCCTCCATCTCCTGTCCATTTGTAATTAAATTTCTTTTCATGAGTCTTGCCACTTGGTAAGAGCATAACTTCAGCATTATGTAACTGTTTACTATAAGTGCGACATTTCTGCTTGTGTGGAAGAAATAAATGTGGGCAGGGAGAAACTTTGGGTGGAGCAAAATGTACAGCTCTGTAGAGCTTTTCTTGGTGCTTAGAGCACCTACTCCTCTCATACTTTTCACACAGCATACAATGGGTAGCTGCTTATATCACTTTCTCCTCCATCGGAGCCTGCATTATGAAAGGTAAGGTGGGAGCACTGCTAGGTTGGCAGATGGATGGACACGCTGGTGGAAGGAGGGTAGGTCAGTGATAAGAAGCCACTCGTCAGTGTGGCCAACTCCAGAACACACTGGAGTGCAGATATTTCCAAGCGACCAGCACAGGTTGGGAGTAAGATTAGGATCACAGTGATCAGCAGTCACCTGGGTGGTGCCTGGATTTTGGGGATGAAGATTTGCTTGCTAATTACATGATTCAGTTGATTGTAGGTATTGAGAGAGCCTGAAGAAAATGGGGTGGTACCCATGCAAATTCTTCTAGAAAATGAAGAAGTGGGCCAGCAGCTCTACCCATCTCAACTCTGATTGCTGTCTGGGATGCAGGAACTGTCGGATGTGTGTATCAGATAATGACAGTGGGCAAAGACGTGGAGGTGGCAGGGTTTTTTGTTCATGGAGTTCGCAAGATGCCTGGTGATTAGGAGAACAGGCTGCAGAATCTCTTATCTCACATTCTTTTTCCCACAGTTTTCTGAAGCTTGAGCTTCAATTAACAAATATATATATATATATACAATACTATGTTTATGTATGTGTAGATATGAATGGGAAACTAATTTGCACAGTGCAAGTAATGGCTGTGTAAGTGTGTCCATTGACTCACACTTCTTCTGTGATGTGATAGAATCACTTAAAATCTTTGTTAATTTTTATTTTATTATTATTATTATTAATTTTTATGTATTTAGTATAGGGTATACAGGGTCTCACTACACAGACTGGACTTGTAGTGATCCTCCTGTTTTCAGCCTCCCAAACCCTGGGATTACAGTTATGTGTGCCTCCATGCCCAGTCGCAATGACTGTCTCAGCGTCCCCCTGGGGCAGGGCTGGCACAGCATGCCTGGATCCAATCCTGCTTCCTGAGCCTGCCTAAGCAGGCACTTTAATCTGCTGAGCTATCTGGCCAGCCTGCAGCACTTAATATCTATTCCTTAGAAAATTTAAAATATTACTTATGGAGACTCAACATGCTGTATACTAGATGTTTTATCCTATAAATAAAAATCTGTACCATTTGCCTGAATTCCTGCTATTTTTGACTCCTCTTTTCCTGGAACCATCGTTTACTTTCTTTCCATGAACAGGTGAGATTATGTAGTATGTGTTTTTTGTGTGTTTTGACAGTTTCCCTTTGCGTGACATACTCTAGGTCATTCATGTTGTCATAAATGGTAGAATTTTCTTTCCTGCTTTTTAAAGTGTAATATATATATATATATATATATATATATATATATATATATATATATATATATATTTTTCTACA
>PVKA01055485.1:0-10309 GCA_004027165.1 Ctenomys sociabilis
AAAAAAAAAAAAAAAAAAAAAAAAAAAAAAAAAAAAAAAAAAAACCTATAGGATCTAACTAGATCTTGACTCAAAGTAAAAAACAAAGCCTGGTGTGATGGTGTATATGTGTGATCACAGCCCTTAAGAGGCTGAAGCAGGAAGGCTACCATGAGACCAAGGCCAGTGTGGACCATAAAATCAGATTGTCTAAAAAAAAAAGTAAATAAATAAATATATAAGGACTAAGGATATAGCTCTGGGTTCGATTCCCAGTACCACCACCACCAAAAAAGCAAAGCAAAACAAAACGGCCATAAAAAAGCAAACCAAAAAACTCCACAAAATTGGAACCAAAGCAAATATCCATCAACAGATGAGTAGATAAACAAATTAGGACATGTCCTTGCAGTGGAAAACTACTCAGCAATAAAAAAGTACTGATAAGACCCAGCTAGACAGCTCAGTGGATTAAAGCATCTGTTTAGGCAGGTGCAGGGACTTTGGTTTGATCCCCAGCCTGCTGTGCCAGCCCTGCCCCCGGGGCACCCTGAGATGGTGACTAAAACTGAGCGTGGTGTTGCTTGCCTATAATTTCAGTGCTTGGAAGGCTGAAAGCAGGAGGATCACTATGAGTCCAATCTGTGTAGTAAAACCTTTAGATCCTGTACTAAATACGTTTTTTAAAAAAGTACTGATATATATATATATATATATATATATATATATCAAGATAGACACATCTAAACAAAATCTAGGCAAAAGAAGTCAAACTCAAAAGAATATGCAATTTATGGTTTCACATGTTGCTGTAGGACAGAAAAAAAATTAATCTATAACAAGAGAAACGATATCCGTATTTGCCAGGGGTGGGTAATGGGCAGATTGGTTGGCACAGGACCCAGGGAACATTTTCTTTTTAATCTTTATTTGGCATAGGGTCTCATTATGCAACTCAGACTCAGTGATCCTCCTGTCTCAGCCTCCCCCCAGCCCTGGGGTTACAGGTTTGCACCACTATACCCAGCTCCAGGGAATGTTTTTAAAAAGTGAAAATGTTCCCTATCTTTTGTTTGTTTGTTTGTTTGTTTGTTTGCGATACCGGGGATTGAACTCAAGACTCTTCTCTTGCCAGGCAAGCACTTATTCTGCTGAGCTATCTCCCTGGCCCAGAAAATGTTCTGTCTTGATTGTGCTGGTATTCAGATGTGTACACTGAAAACTGCACCTTTAAATGAGTGGGTTCTTTTTTTTCTCCTTGAGATGGAGTTTTACTATTCACTTCAGACTGGCCTTGAACTCACTATATAGCCCAGGCTGGCCTTTAACTTGCAGTGGGGTTCAGGCATGCACCATCATGCCTAGTTAAATGTGTGTATTTCAATTATACAGAAGCACATCCCTTAGTCCATTGTCTCTGGCTGTCATGATGCATGTCCCAGATCCTGTGTGTTCTAACCCCAGACTCTGAACACTTCGTCCCCCAAGGCTGGGTTCTTTATAAAAAGGTTTTTGTTTGTTTGTTTTCTGCATTTTAGGGACGGGTCAACAGGGTGTTCAGGGTCTCACTACTAGGTAGGACTCATAGTGATCCACCTATTTACAGCCTCTTAAGAGCTGGGATTGCAGGCACACGCCACCACGTCCAGTCTCAATTGCCATCTCATTGTGCCCTGGGAGTGGGCCCAGTATGGCAGGCCTGGGAATTGAATCCAGGCCCCTGTGCCTGCTTATAGATGCTTTAATCCACTAAACTATTTGGCTGGCCTTATAAAGAGGTTTTTAAAGCTACAGTTCTAGCTTTAGTCCATGAGCTGCTGAAGCAAGCACAAGCTCACAGTTCTAGAAGGTGAGAGTCAAGATTGGGGGGCCCACGTGTTTGGTTTGGATAAGGGCCACCTTGACTATACATCACAGCAGAGCCTAGGGACTATCGCTAGTGAGACTGGAAGCCAGAGAGATTCAAGGACTGGGCTTACTCTGAGTGTAACGAGAAGTGCTCCCAGGAGCTGTGACATTGCATTCGTCCCTTCCAATGGTGGTGCCCCACATAATCTATGAGGAGCCCTCCACTGTGCCCTGTCTCACAAAGGTTTCTTCACTTTTAATCCCACCAGGCTGAGGACCAAGATTGCAGCACTGAACCTCGAAGGCATGCATTCAAGTCAAATCCAAATCAGACTGGTACAACTTATCAAAAGAATAAAAGAATTACGTAGTTTTTGTTCTGGTTTCAAGAGAATTATATGTTCACCAATTGTAAGATATTCTAATATTTTAAAAGAAACCCTTAATATGTTAAGAGAAAATACTTTATCCGTTTTTGAGATATTGAAAAGCAATCGAAGTTCTAAGCACAATGTTTGATATGCAATAAATATTAGCAAATAAACAGAATGTAAGGAGCACTCAGGAGGCTGAGGCAGGAGTTCGTTGGAGTAGCCAGCCTGGGCTATATAGTGAGTTCAAGACCAGCCTGAAGTGAATAATAAAACTGTCTCAAAGAGAAAAAAAAAACGCACTCATTTAAAGGTGCAGTTTTCAATGTACACACCTGAATACCAACACAACCAAAACCCTGTTCACAAAAGAAGAGCGAAATTCAGTAGAAACTTTGCAGAGGATAAGGTTGTTGGGGATGGCAAGGACCCCACAAGGGGACAAAAGTGTGAACAGAGAGACACAGGTGCACATAAAGAATTGCCGGGCGTGGTGGCACAGGCCTGTAATCCCAGCACTCGGGAGGCTGAGGCAGGGGGATTGTTGTGAGTTCGAGACCAGCCTGAGCTACAAAGTGAGCTTAAGGCCAGCCTGAACTGCATAGTGAGACCCTGTCTCAAAAAGACAAAAAATAAAAATATAGTCCTGCCTCAGCTTTCTGGTTGCTTTTGTATTCACATCTGCCATTGAACTGGGGAAAGAGTAAGCACGTGGTGACACAGAAACCACATGGCGGTGAAAAGCTTCCAATGAACCGTGGGACGCAGGCCCAGAACCCTCAGCAACGCTTATCTCCGTTCTTGTCCTTCTTCCTCGGCCCACCGACGGTGCGCTGACACCACCTATTTGTCCTTAGCCGTTCTATACTGAATCATGTCAGTCAGCAGCTCTGCTTCACAAAGCCCTAGAAAGGCCCCCACGGCCTTATTCGCGGCTGCACAAACCGTCGCAGACTCAGGTCCCAGCTCCCACCACGGTGGGGAAAGCAAGGGCTGCGGAGGCTCGGTCCAGTGCCCCACAGCTCGCGGAGCACTCCCCAGCCGTCACTCGGGTGTCTCTTCCCCCTGCAGGGCTGCGAGATAAGAAAAGCGCAGCACCCTAGGATGACACGCCAGCTCCACCTCCTACCAGCCAGGAGGCCTCGCTCAAGGGCGTCCTCCTCTGTCACCCTTATGAAGAGAGAAAGGCAATATGTGAGTGTCGCAATGGCATGGGCTGTGACAGAGCTGCTGGCCTTACGGCCGTCCTTGTTTTATGGGTATGGACATGGCTCGATGGAAATCATGACAGTGTTATAAGCAAGAGCTGCCACTTGCCGGAAAATCTCCACTGAGCAAGCCTTCCTCATTGTTGTTATCTGCTCTTTGCCCAGGGAAGTTTAAAAAAAGAAAAAGGGCTTTGCAGAGAACAAAGACCATGTTCAAGGAGGGACATAGGGGGAAAAAACCTTCTGGTCTAAAAAAAACACAGGGCCATGGAGTTAAAAGTGAAGGAGCCCTCTATTCCAGTTTCCTAGCACCACACAAAATAATGGGGAAACCAAGGCCCATAGGGCAGAAGGGACTTACTTCCCCAAATGACAGCATGGAATGCCCAGAATGATAGCTATATTGTTCTCTGTTTCTGTCTGAAGGCAACCTCTTCAGTGGAACAGACTTGGGGAGAACTCTGACTTTGCAGGAATCAATTGTGCGACATAATTCCTTTGATCCTCAGTACCCATGCTTTTAAAAGAAAAGAATAGCCAGGTGAGGTGGCACACACCTGTAATCCCAGCACTTGGAAGTCAGAGGCAGGAGGATCCATATGAGTTCAGGGCCAGCCTGGGCTACACAGTGAGTTCAAGGCCAGAACTACATATCAAGCCCGTGGATCAAAATATCAAAACCAGGCTGGGGATATAGCTTGGCAGGACAGTGCCTGCCTGGCAAGTACAATGTCCTGAGTTCCATTCCTGGTACCAAAAAACAAACAATAAACCCAAATCAACCAAACAAAAACCCCCATCCATCTCATTAGTGTGCTATAAAGATTAAAGATTAAGGGGCCAGGGAGGTGGCTCAGTAGAATAAGTGCTCCCCTAGCAAGCACAAAGTTCTGAGTTCAATCCCCAGTTCTGCCAAAAAATAAAAAAAAATGTAAAGATTAAAGATTAAATTACATACTGCATGTATAATGCACAATAATCTAATTATGCATACAGTTCCCATTTCACAGATGAGGAGCTGAGGTTTCTCACTACTTCCTTTGGCTCAGGAGTGTACCTCAGGTCAGAGTGAGACCCTAGGAGAAGCTGAAGAAACCCCCGGATGAGAATTGGGTGGGCACAGGTGAGTCAAACTCTCCCTGCACCTGTCACAGGGAGCTGCCTTGCTGTCCAGTTCACTAAGACACCAGCCACCTGGTGACCTTCCGTGCTTCTGCGGCCTAACGCACAAACAAGTTGTGAAACCACCTGAGCAGTGACTCAGACCGGAGGCCAGCTCGGCTGGGGTTGTTGGGTTGACTTGGAAAAGACGCTGTCTAACAAACATGTTGCTCGTCAAAGGCCAGCTCGGGCGCCAAGTGCAGCTTAGAACTTTGTCCTTCAAGCGACGTGGATGATTGCTCTGGGGTGCCAAAGTCGTAGCATCTCCTGCGCGTCGTTCTGGCCTAGCAACTCTCTCAGCCAGTATGGCGGCAGAGGAGGATGCAGTAGAGGCCAGCAGCTCCCATTTTCCGAGGGGAGCAGGGTGTGGTGGCCAGGGGCTAGGATGGCACCCAAATGATACGCCCTGACTTCAGAGTTGCGGCTGTCTTCATAGCGGTGGGTGACACCCCTATAAATTTAAACTGCCTTATTCCATCAAATGCTCATCTTGCAAATTTGTCTTTTATCCCCATTGAGAAAAGGGCAAATTCTATCTCCACTATGGTATAGTAGGGATTTGGTGAGAGCTCGGGAACCCTGGAACAGACAATCTTCATATTGACCCAGGGACCCTGGGCCCCCAGAGAGCACAGGATGAAGGTAACTCAAAGCCCTGCAGCTTCTTCTAAGACCAGCAGTTCAACAGACCTTAAATGTATTTCACTGTGGAGGGCCTCGTGAAGAATTTGAAGAAAACTTGGGGAGCCTGATCTAGTGGCTCATGCCTATATTCTAAGCTACTCAGGAGACTAAGGCAATAGGCTTGCAAGTTCAAAACAGCATGGGCAACTCAGCAAGAGCCTTTTTTTTTTTTTTTTTTTTTTTTTTTTTTTTGCAGAACTGGGGATCAAACTTAGGCCCTTGTGCTTGTCAGGGAAGCACTTATTTCACTGAGCCATCTCGCCAGCCCCTTCTTTTTTTCTATTTTAGGGAAGGGTCTACAGGGTGTTCAGAGTCTCACTACTAGATCAGACTTGGTAGTGATCCGCCTGTTTACAGCCTCCTAAGGGCTGGGATTACAGGCGTGCACCACCACGCCAGTCTCAATTGCCATCTCAGCACTCCCCGGGGGGTGGGTCTGGTACAACAGGCCCAGAGATTGAACCCCCAGCCCCTACACTTGCTTGAGGAACTTTAAATCTGCTGAGCTGTTTGGCTGGCCCAAGATCCCATCTTGAAGTTACAAATGTATATATAAAAGAAGTAGGGTCGTAGTTTGAAGCTCCCTGGGTTCAACCCCTGGTACCACAGACAAACAAAACCTGTGGGCTAAAGGAAGAAAAAAAAAATGTAAATTTTCTGAAACATAAAAATCCACTAATAGCACAACCATTTGCAAAAAAAAAAAAAAAAAAATTTCCACCTCTTCCTCTGCTTGAAGGGAGTTTCTTCTGCTAAAGGCCTATTCTATAGTGGCACATTTCCTCTTTACCTGGAATTCGTGCAAAAGCAACCAGCACAATTACCACAGCACTATCCCCAGCTCACAATCATAGTGCTGTATTCATTTCCTAATCACTGTATTCATTTCCTAAGATTAGGAGAGAAAGAACCAATTTTAATGAAGTAATACAGTAGATTGAGTGAAATCCCCAGAGATCACTTCCTTTCTTTAGGGTTAATCCGTAAGTATTTAATTAAAAAAAAAAAAAAAAAGCTATTGTGAATAGTATTTTTTTTTTTTTTTTTTTTTTTTTTTTGGAGGAACCGGGGATTGAACTCAGAACCTTGCACTTGCCAGGGAAGCGCTTATTCTACTGAGCCATCTCCCCAGCCCAATAGTATTGTTTTATTTATTTATTTATTTTCATGAATTTACAGCAGGGTCTACAGGGTGTACAGGATCTCATTACGTATATCAGACTCCTAGTGATTCTCCTGTTTTCAGCCTCCCAAGTGCTGGGATTACAGGTTCGGGCCACCATGCCCATTTCATCTCAGCATGCCCTGGGGGCAGGGCAGGCATTGTGGGTCAGGGATTGAACCCCGGCCACCGGGCTCTGCTGAAGCAGGCGATTTAGTCCGCTGAGCTATCTGGCCAGCCCTAGTATTGTTTTCTAATTTCTTTCTTAGTGGATTCATTATCCTTGTACAGGAGCACCATGGAATTTTCTGTTGATCTTAAATCCTACAGGCACTATTTTAAAACATTTTACATACACTGATTCTTTTAATCCCTCTATGAACCTAACGGTTAAATTAATATTCATTTTAAGATATATACATAGAAAGATATCTATACCTATATCTATGTCATGGAGACAGTGACACAAGTATCTGCCTGGCAAGTGTAAGGTCCTGAGTTTGATTTCCAATACAAAAAAAAAAAATTACCTGGGTCACCCAGCTTGTAAGTGGTAGAATCAGGCTTTTTAACTCAAGTCACTGGACTCCTGAGTCCAGGATCTGAGGCGTTTTGCTCACCTGCAGTCACACTCACCTCAGGAGACTGCCCCTAACCTGGCTGATAGGATCTGAAAATTTTCCATTTCCTATTTCTCGTCTTTTACAAGGGTCAACTCCACTTCCTGGATCCTCAGAGATTTCCTTTTATAGTTTAAAGCTGAGCGGGTTTTTGCTACTTACACCCAAGAGTCACAAAGGATCTTGATTTAGAAAAGGGCAAATTCTGCCCACGCTAGCTCAGACTCTGGACTTCCTGGAGACTTGGTGACCAGAGAACCCTTAACATCTGGGGCCCCTGAAGACAAGGTGAAGGAAACAACAAGGCCAGCAGCTCAGCAGCCTCTGCTGTGTGTAAGGACCTTGTGGATTATTTTTAAAATTAAAATTAATGTGTGCATTTTTAAAACAAATACTATTACTAAGGTTCACTTATTGGGAATAGAATATTGTGATTAAGATTCTGAGTCCAGCAGGTGTAATGGTGCACACCTGTGATTCCAGCGTTCAGAAGGCTGAGGCAGGAGGGTCCCCAGGAGCTGAAGGACAGCCTGAGCTACAAAGTGAGTTCAGGGCCAACTTGTTTTGCATAGTGAGAACCTGTCTCAAAATAAATAAAATACAATATAAATAAATAAGTAAAATCGGGGGCTTGGGATTTAGCTCAGTGGCTTAGCGTATGCCTGGCAAACATGAGCTCCTGAGTTTGATACTCATTACTCCCGGAACACCAAAAATAAAAAAAAAAAAAAAAAAAAGGAAAGAAAGAAAGAACAAAATAAAAGCCACAGTAAGATAAATCCTGAGCCCTGCACTCTGGAAAAACTTGTTAGTTTTTTTTTTTAAACTATACAGCTATCATGCAATCTAGCAGCTGCAATCCCAAAAGTGTGTCTCAGAAAAATGAAGCTTTACATTAAGATATAAATCTGTGCATGAATATTTGGTGCAGGCTTATCGTGGTAGCTGAGAGCCAGGCAGAGCCCAGCCAACATTCGGCAGCTGAATGGTTAAATAAGCGATCCTAAATCTTGGGAATGGCACTTAACATGGAATGTTACTCAACAATGAAACAGGGGCTGGGGAGATGGCTCAGAAGAATAAGCACTTCCCTGACAAGCACAAGGGCCTGAGTTCAATCCTTGGTTCTGCAAAAAAATATTTCATTGTTTTGGGGTTTTTTTGTTTTGTTTTTTGGTGGAACTGGAGATTGAACTCCCCTCAAGAGTGCAGACTACATGATTCATGTGCATAAGGTTCTTGAAATGGCCAGAGTGGTGGCACATATTTGTAATCCCAGAACTTGGGAGGCTGAGGCAGGAGGATCACCAAAAGTTGGAGGCCAGCCTGGGCTACATACTTAGATTCTGTCTCAAATTTTTTTTTCTTAGGGGCCGGGGAGATGGCTCAATGGAATAAGTGCTTCTCTGGCAAGTGCAAAGGCCTGAGTTCAATCCCCGGTTCTGCCAAAAAAAAAAAGGAAGGATACTACAGAAAGGTAAACATGAGGACTCCCTGTGGTGATGGAAATATTGTTTTAACTGTCAATATGAATGTCTTGATTGTGATATGGCATGAATTTTGCAAGGTATAAGACTCAGGGAGATAGGTTAGAGGCATAAGTGCCTGCTTAGCAAACATAAGGTCCTGAATTCTATCCCCGATACTGAGGGGAATAAAAAAAATTTTGCAAGGTGCTGCCATTAGAGGATAGTGGGTAAAGGATACAAGGAATTTCTTTGTTTTGCTTCATTTATTTATTTATTCTTTGTATTATTTCATATAACTATGTGTGATGCTCTAATTACTTCAGAATAAAAAGTTCAGTTAAAAAGACCTTGGGGCCAGTGTTCAAGCTACGCTTCCACTATTGAGTAGCTTTAGGTTCTGAAGTTTTCCTGTCTGTCCCTCAGTTGTTACTCATCTTACAGACTGGCTGTGAGAAGCTAACAATACTATGTACAAGACCACATATATAGCTCAGTTGCATAGTGCCTGCTAGGCAAGCACAAGGTCATGAGTTCAATTCCCACATAGACTATGGTGCCTGACAAACTGTAAGAACTTAATAAATATCATTGTAGAAAACTTAGAAAATACAGATAAAATGAACAAAATGCCAGACGTAGTGGCACGCTCCTGTAGTCTCGGCATTTGGGAGACTGAGGCAGGAATTTCTCTAGGAGGCTGGGGCTACGTAATGAGTTCAAGCCTAGCTGGAATTACATAGTAAGACCCAGCTTCAAAAAAATAAGTTAAAAAAAAAATGAATAAGTTAAAATATTTCAACCAGCCATATTTCCACCAATTTTAACATTTGGATTAGTATCTGTGATTTTTTTTTTAACTTTTATTTTATTTTTGTACTTAAGGAAAGGGTCTACAGGGTGTTCAGGGTCTCACTAGTTCAGAGTTCGTAATGATCCACCTGTTTACAGCCTCCCAAGAGCTGGGGGATTACAGGTGCACACTACCACACCCAGACCTAGGGGATGGGGGGCTGGTATGGCAGCCCCAGGGATTGAACTCCCAGTCCCTGCTTCCAGGTGCTTTAATCTGATGTGTGTGTGTGTGTGTGTGTGTGTGTGTGTGTGTGTGTGTGTGTGTGTTGTTGTCCCCACCCCACCCCCGACCCTGAACTGGGGATTGAACTCCCTTGCGCTTGCCAGGGAAGCACTTATTTCACTGAGCCATCTCCCTGGCCCAAAGAAATCAAATGCAGAGCTCCTTTAGGTTTTTTTCAGAACTGGAGATTGAACTCAGGTCCTTGTGTTCTACTGAGCCATCTCCCTGGCCCCTGCTGAGCTATTTGGTTGGCCCTTTTTAAATGTATTTTGGACAGGGGCGGGGCTGACACAGCATGCCAGGGATCTAATCCCAGCCACAGTGCTCTGCCAAAGCAGGGCTTTAGTCCACTGAGCTAGCTGGTCCACCAAGTATCTATGATTTTAAATGCAAGTATAAACAAAACCACAACGATGTTGTATTACTTCAAATGCACATAGATGCCTACCATAACTAAGGCTTTAATGAGTACACAGATACCTGAGTTTTATGGTGCAAGGTAGGATTTTTTTTCTCACAGAGGAGGCCATGTGGCCAGTGGAAATTTTGGTGAGGACAGACTAAAACTGCAATCTGTCTCTTTCAAAGGTGCTGGCCTAGCCGGGCGTGGTGGCGCATGCCTGTAATCCCAGTACTCGGGAGGCTGAGACAGGAGGATTGTTGCGAGTTCGAGACCAGCCTGAGCTACAAAGTGAGCTTGAGGCCAGCCTGAACTGCATAGTGAGACCCTGT
>PVKA01055486.1:0-10309 GCA_004027165.1 Ctenomys sociabilis
AAGTAACAAATGATAACTATAATGAAAGCATTACCGAGTGCTTCTAAAGATATTGATAAAAAATACAGAATAGAGAAATGATGAAGTCCTTGAATGAGCAATATAGGAAAGAAATAGAATGCATGAAGCAGATTCAAAGTGCTATACAGGAAATTAAAATCTCAATCACAAGCTGGCAAAACCATTTAAAGGAAGGTGCAGATAGACTTTCAGATCTTGAAGACACCATGGCAGCTAGTGAAAATGTAAGGGAAGATCTCTTAACAACAATTAGGATACAGGAAAAAATAATTGAACATCTGCAAGATAATGCAAAAATGAGAAACATAAGACTAATAGGCATCAGTGAGAAAGAGGAAGGCAACATAAACAACATAAAAAGAATATGAGCTGAAGTAATAGCAGAAAACTTCCCAAATATGGGGAAACAACCTGACATTCAGGTAAGTGAAGCGTATAGTACTTTAAATAACATCAGCCCAATTAAAACTACATCCAAACATATAATAATCAAGATCCCAGAAGTTCAGCACAAGACAGTATACTACAAGCTTCTAGAGAAAAGAAACAGATCACATTGAAAGGAAAACCCATTGGAATAACAACAAATTTCTCTTCACAATCCATCAAGTCAAGAAGCACATGGAGCAAAGTACTTCAAGTCTTGCAAGAGTAAACAAAAAAAGGGAATATAAATGAAGGACAATATGTATTAAAATATTTATTGAAGTAATAGTGTTTAGACAAGATATCATCTTATACAGCAAAGAACTACTAAAAGACAATGATATGCAATGTATTAATTATTGTATCTACTAACCTGTTTTGAAACTGTCTCATTGCTACTTCTTTCTCAATAAAATTATTTTAAGAAAAGAAAAAGTCTTGCAAGAAAACAAATTCCAACCCCGACTAATAAACCTTGCAAAACTCTCTTTCAATTTTTTTTTCTCTCTTTCAATTTTAATGGAGAAATGAAATACTTCTCTGACAAAGAAAAACAAACAAATTTCATGATGGCAAAGCAAACTCTATATAGACTCCTAAAAGATACTCTAGAGAGGGATCAAAATGACCAAAACTCCGTGAATGAAAACAGAAAGAACTCACCAAATAGGTCAAACATTTAAACACAGGAGAAAAATAGGAAATGAACAACAGGTTAACAACATGTCAAACATAAGCCAATCATCTCAGTTATAACCATCAAGGTAAATGGACTCATTTTACCAATTAAAAGAAATAGACTAGAAGAGTGGGTTAGAAAGCAAAAATCCAACAATATGCTGTATACAAGAACACACTTAACTAATAAAGAAATTCATAGGCTCAAAGTCAAAGGATGGTAAACAATACTACATGCCCCAGGACCTCAGAAAAAAGTAGGGATAGAAATCCTGTTCTCAGACAATCTGAACTGCAAACCAGGAATGATCAAATGAAATAAGGAAGGCCACGACATACTCCTTAGGGGAAAAATTCAAGAGGAGGAGGTAACACTCATAAAGCTGTATGCACCAAACACAGGAGCACCCAACTGTATAAGACAAATCTTAATGGATATGAAAAATCTACTATCCAAGACCACATTCTTAACAGGAGACCTTAACACCCCCTTATCTCAAAAAGGTAGGTCAAACAGACAAAATATTAGCAAAGAGGTAGAACTGAACAAAATCTTTGAACAAATGGACTTAGTGGACATATACAATGTGTTCCACCCAACCACATCTGAATACACATTCTTTTTAGCTGTGATGTTTTCTAAAATAGACCACATATTAGTCCATAGGTCATGCTTAATTACATACAAGAAAACAGAAATTATCTTGTGTTTATTATCTTATCACAGTGCAGTGAAACTGGAAATGAATGACCAACCACAAAAACCCCACAAACACATGAAAATCAAATAACACCCATCTCAGCAACCAATGGGTTACAGATGAAATTAAATGAGAAATTAAACAATATCTACAATTCAACAAAAAAAAAAGCACAACTTATCAATATTTGTGGGATGTAATGGAAGCAGTTCTTAGAGGGAAGTTTATAGCTGCGAACTCACACATTAGGAAAACAGAACAGGAACAAGTAAAAACTCTCTTGCTGCACCTCAAGCATAGAAAAAGAAGAGCAGAATAAAGCCTGAGGCCCAGAGAAGGGAGGAAATTATAAAGATTAGAGCAAAAATAATGCAATTGAGACAAAAGAAAATGCAAAGAATGAATCAAAAAGCTGTTTCTTTGAAAGGTTAAATAAAATTGATAAGTCCCTAGCTAAGCTCATCTAAAAGAGGAAAGAAAAATCTCAAATTCAAGAAATAATCGGGAGTCACATGGAGAGAAAACTTTCTCTCAGGCTCTCACAGAGAGCAAACTGGTCAAGCATTGGCCATTAGTCATCCACGTGGATGACACAGGCAAAGGATCTACAGAATAAGGTACAGGACTACAAGATAAACCCTGAGGAGACTTCACTGACCTCATAAGAAACAAAAAGTACATGTGTTGGTATATAGGTCTTGTTCTATCTAGGTCTTAGCCATCCAGCAGAAAAGTACAAAAATGAGGTATATAATGCAGGGCCATAATAATAAGTGGAGCTGTAAATGGCTATGGTCAACAACTTCTTCAGATAACTCACTATTGTTGTGGAATGCTGGACTGTGTTTTTGAGTTCAGGCACCTAAATTAGATGAATGACAATGGAGTGCCCATCTTTGACAGGTGTAGACAAAGGAAGGGGTGTAGAAAGGAAGAATCATGATGTGTGTGTATGGACAGTACAGTTGGGATAGATAACACCGTGCTTCTACATAATTCTATGAGAGGCAAGATTTGCACTGATGGTGGTTGGACAGGATATTATGTTGGCTTCTAGTACTATGGGCAACCACTAGGAAAATAACAAGGTAGAAAGTATTGATTACTGAATCTTTGATGTAATTCAGCTATAAAAAATAAGATACATAAACAGCTACACTCTCTTAATTTACTGATAAGAGACATACGGTATAAGAATGTCTGTAAGTATAATATCATGTATGCACCTCCTATGATACCAAAACATTATGAAAGCAGTTTGCAATGTATTAATTTATCAAATCCATATTGTCAAGGTATCTTAAAACTGTCTCAATGATATTTTTACTTCAATAAAATAAAAATAAAAAATAAAAAAAATTAAAAAAAAAAGAAATAATCGGGGCTGGGGAGATGGCTCAGTGGAATAGGTGCTTCCCTGGCAAGTGCAAGGGCCCGAGTTCAAACTCCGGTACCATTAAAAAAAGAAAAAAAGAAAAAAAAGGAATGAAATGGGCAAATTTACCATAGATCCTGTGGAAATTCGGAAGATCACCAATAGCTATTTTGAAAAGTTTTATTCTCAGAATGGAAGACATAGAACAAATAGACTCCTAGAAAGGCACAAATTACTATAACTGAATCAAGAAGATATAAGAACTCTTAAGAACCCAATGTCAGCCAATGAAATTGAAAATGTGATTAAAATCTCACTGAAGAGTTCTCAAAGAAAAGCCTAGGTCCTGATGGATTCACAGCTGCTATAAGAAATTTGTAGAAGATACATAATCCCAATACTCTTCAAACTCTTCAGTGAAATTGAAAAGGAAGCAGTATTTCCCAAATTATTCTTGGATGGAAGTATTGTACTGATACCAAAGCCAGAGAAAGATATAATTAAAAAATAGAACATAGATGCAAAAATCCTCAGTGAAATCCTAGCAAATAGAATACAGCAAATCATCAAGATTATACACCATGACCAGGTAGGATTCATCTCAGGGATGCAAGAATGTTTCAACATAAGCAAATCTATAAATGTAATACAATATATCAGTAGAGCCAAATCCAAAAACCACATGATCATCTCAATTGATGGAGAAAAGGCTTTTGACAAAGTTCAACACTCATTCATGTTCAAACTCCTACAGAAAATTGGAGTAGATTCCAAAATTGGAATTGGAATAAAGCCATCTATGACAATCCAACTGCTAGCATAAATCTAAATGGGGAAAAACTGCAATCTTTTACTCTAAGATCAGGTACAAGACAATGATATCCTTATCATCACTTCTATTCAATAGAGTTCTGGAATCATTAGCTACAATCATTAGACAAGAGAGAGAAAAAGAATAAGAAGAAGGAGGAAAGAAGTTAAACTATCATTATTTGCAGAACATGATACTGTACTTGAAAGACCCAAAAACCTCCACCAAGAAGCTACTAGAATTAGTAAAGAAATTCAGTAGCATAGCAGGTTACAAAGTCAATACCCAAAGGTCAGTAGCATTCCTCTACACAAACAACAAAGACACAGAGAGAAATTAGAGAAATAATACCCTTTAGCACCACAAAAAATGAAATACTTAGGAATTAACCTAACTAAAGAAGTAAAAGATATATTCAATGAAAATTACAGTACTATGAAAAAAAGAGATCAAAGAGGATTTCAGATAATGAAAAGATATTCCTTGCTCCTGGATAGGAAGAACCAACATTGTGAAAAAGGCCATACTCCCAAAGTTGTTATACAGATCTAATGTAATTCCTATCAAAATGTCATGAACATACCTCACAGATCTAGAGAAATCATTCCTCAAATTCATTTGGAACCAGAAATGACATAGAATAACAATGGCAATCCTGGGCAACTCTCAAGTTAACAATTTCTGACACTGCAGTCATGCGGATAACCCAGTACTATTATAGATTACTTTACTGTATTGGATTACTTTGCTGAATTTATGCATCTACCATGTACAAATGATAATGGAGTATCCATCTCTGACAAAAGTAAACAAAAAGGGGGAATATAAGTGAAAGACAATTTTGTAGTGAAAAAAAATATATCTGCATATACAAAATAGTTAGCATAGATATACAGCTACTTTTTCTTAATTGGATGAGAAGGAAGTTTTGAACTAATAGTGTTAGGCAAGATATTATGTCTGCATCTTGTACTATGGATAACTACGAAGACAACAATATGCAATGTGTTAATTACTGTCACTATCCTAACCTGTTTTGAAACTGTCTCATTGCTACTTCTTTCTCAATAAAATTATTATAAGAAATAAAATAAAATAAAATATTAAAAAAAAAAGGCAAAAAAATCTTTTGGGCAACAAAGGCAATACAGGAAGTATTCATTACATTTCCTGACTTAAAATTATACTACAAAGCTACTGTGATAAAAAGAGAATGGTAATGGAAAAAAATAGACCTGAGGATCAATGAAATATATTAGAATATGCAGATAGAGGTACAAACACACTCAGCTATCATATCTTTGACAAAGGAGCCAAAAATATTCACTGAAAGAAAGATAGTCTCTTTAACAAATGGCGCTGGAAAAACTAGCTCTCTGCATGATGAAAACTAAAAGTAGACCAGGTTCTATCACCACGCACTAAACTAAAGCCAAAATGGATTGAAGACCCAAACATTAAAACAGAAACTCTAAATGTCTTAGAAGAGAAAGTAGGTGGAAATCTTAAAGATACAGGGTTAGGCAAACATTTCATGAACAAAAATCAAACTGCATGGGAAATACTTGAAAGAATTAACAACTGGGACCTCCCCTTATGGAGAAGTTTCTGCATGTCAAAAAATTTACCAACAGAGTGAAAAGACAACCCAAAAATTTGGAAAAAATCTTAACTAATAATCACTGAGACAAAAGTCTTCTATGTGGAATATATAAAGAACTAAAAAAAACTTAGGGCCCCAAAATTTGAGGACCCTAAGTTTCTCAGAAGAAGAAATACAAGAAGCAAACAGATAAACGAGAAAATACTCCACATCACTGACCATTCAAGAAATGCAAATTAAAACAAGATATACCATCTTACTCCAGAAACAATGGCTATCATCAAGGAATCAACCAACAACAAATGTTGGAGAGGCTGCGGGGGGAAAAAGGAACCCTTCTCCACTGCTGGTGGGAATGTAGACTGGTACAACCATTATGGAAATCAGAGACTCCTCAAAAAACTAGGACTGGAAATCCCATTTAATCCAGCTATCCCTGTTCTGGAGATTTTCCCAAAAGAAGTGAAAAAATCATGCATAGTGTTTATATGTGTACCCATGTTTATAGCAGCACAATTTGTGATAGCAAAGTCTGGGAAACAAGCAAAATGCCTGTCACTTGAGGAATGGATGAAAATGGTGTGTTATTTTTATACAGTGGAATATTACTCAGCTATAAAGAAAAACAAACTTGAATCCTTTGTAGGTCAGTGTATGCAACTTGAGACTATATTCATAAATGAAATAAATCAGACCCACATGTGTAAATGTTATATTTTCTCCCTAGTGTAAGAACTCAAAAGAAATAAAAACTGAAAGGTATGACAGATGCAGTTAAATGGAAAGAAACAGATTTTAAGAATTAAATAACAGAGAGATAGGAGAAAAGTTAGGTAATAAGGTAAGGACAAAGCCATACATGTATATATGCAAGTTGGATAAGGCAATACTCCTAAGAATTTCCATTGTATTTTTGAAATTAGCAGTTAATGGGTAGAAATCTCACCCTGACTAGCTCTGTCTGTGAAATAAGCAACTACAACGAAGACAGCAATGTGTAATACTAAAACCATGCTTGAAAACCTGTTATCTTTGTCTTCTACTTGTGACATTTCTAATACCATATAATTATTACTATACCCTATTTAAAGTAATTTTTTAAAAAAAGGAATAAAAGAAAGTGAGTCAAGATAAAAATTTAAGATTTCTTGAAAGCATATGGTAATATTCAGTTTTATGTCCCATCTTGCCTAACTGTATCTGTTAATCAGTGAGCAACAGATTTGATGATGAAAATAGGTAATATATCAATCACTGCTAATCAGCTGTTCTTGTTTTGGAAATCTGTAACGTACATATTATTATGTTATCCTGTTTTCCTCTTTGCTTTTGTTTTCCTTGCTCTTGTTTTTACTCTTCAATATAAAAGAAAATTATAATAATAAAAAAAGTATACTCACTGATGGAAAAGGCTTTTTTCTTTGACAGTAAGATAAGTAATTCGCTGGTTCCTGGAACACACATGGGTTAAGGCTTCACAGGGCATGTGTTGAGGCTTTATACAGTAGAAGACTTCCTGATCTCCACCGAACAGGTATTTGCATAGTTCTGCACTTGATTTTAGAGTCAGGCCACATTCAGAAAGGACTTGGGAAGTGCCATTAACAAATTTACCTTTGAAAGCAATTATATTATTGACTTCTTTCCTGGCCCTCCAGAGAGCTGACGCCCCTTCACTGGGGTGCATGAGCAGCACAGATAGGGAGACTTGGCCCTCCCAGAACAGAGTGAAGCTGACAAGGTAGGTGCCATTGTTGAAATCTGTCACCTTCCCTGATGCACCGGCCTTAAGGTTCGGGGAGGACATCCTGGCCCTCAGAAAGTCCCCACCGTATTCCTTCCTGCGTCCCAGGTGGTTCTTGGCCTCCAGCAGGACATCCAGCTGGTCCCCCTGGCAGTATGTATTTCGAGGGTTGAGGATGGTGGCTGTGCTTTGGGCAGCACTGGTAGTGGTGTGCATATGGGTGAAGGGTCTGGGCGGGATCAGCTGGTTCATTTTGTCCAGTATCTTCCTGATTTTCAGGTCAGTCTCTGTTGGTGACTCTATCAGGCTCAGTGATGTGTTAGGGCATGAGGACTTTGTGAAGGTGTTCCAGTTTTGGAGAGAGATGGGTAATTTTAGAGCCAACCAAACCTGAAGTGACAAATATGTGAGCCATTATGAAGCAAACTTGTTTACGTTTATTGTGACTTATAATTAGTTTGAATGCTTATTTATATACTATCATCAATTTTAGTAGAATATACACATCTATATTTTTATTCCAGTAGAGAATGCTCAAACAGTGATAGATAAATAAATTCAATGTAAAAGGTCGGTTAGAAGGCCACCGAGATAGCTCAGCACACTAAGCACCTGCTTAGGCAAGCGAGGGACCTGGCTTCAACCTCCAGCGCTGCATCCATGCTGGGCCCACCCGAGGGCAAGCTGAGCCTGGGTGACTGGGTCTGGGTGTGGCGGTGCACGCCTGTAATCCCAGCACCGGGGAGCTGAAAACAGGAGGATCACTATGAGGCCGAGCTGCATAGTGAGACCCTGTACCAAATACATAAAAAGTTAAACATAATTAAAAAGCTCAGAGAGTATGTATGAGTAGCAGAATGATACTGGTGTAAGTGTTTCTCCCTTGCCTATAAACCTTACATCGAGTAACCAATTTCTATTCATTCTGCCTGTGCATCTCTTTTAACTATATCATTTCCAACCTACTGCAGCACAAGCCATGTGCCACTCCATTATGGTAGTCACATTCACAGTGAAGATGGTCTTCAGACTGCAGGAGGACAGTCCTGGTCCCTTTCTATTCACTTTTTTTTTTTCCATTGTAGCTACACCAGCCTTTCAAAGTATAATTTATGTCTTAATGGATTAAAGGAAAAATAGCATGATTTTTCACTGTTTTCAGCTTTTCTGACTGGAGATTATAGTTGTCAAAAACTTTAGAGATATTTAACATTTGGCATTTATCATTAAAAATCAACAAATAGAAAACATTACACATTTTCTAAAGATTACCCGCCATCAGCTAAAGAGACTCAAAGTGCTGAGTAATAAAATTAAAAGAAAAAATCCAAAGGTATGAGAGCTTCAAACTATGCTTATTTTGTATTTTTATTTTTTGTAGATGTTGTGATTGTCTGCAAAACAAATCAGGGTTAGAAAATTACTGGTATTAAGAGACCCAGCTAGTGCCTGAATACAAGATAAACTTATAAAATCAATAACATGTTTTGACACTAGTGATAATTACTTGGAAATGCAATAGGAGATAAGCCCTGATCTTGGTGAAAAAGTGTGTCGTTGCATAACAAAAAAAACTTGTTCATCGATGAAGAAAGTAAAAGAATGAAAGACAATGTCGAAGTAAATTTGTTGACAGAGGAATTCATATACTCTAAGCGACACAGAAGGTGGTGGCCTTAGCAAGAGTCATTACAGGTCACATGGGAGATCGACTTTTGATCACATGACTTGCAGCTAAATGGAAAACAAGGCAATAAAGATTCAGAGGACAGAATCCCCCTGAAATCAGCTCAGGAGGGGGAACACCGAGCTGGAATAGGAGAAGAGCTGCACAATTGATTAATGATGTCTGACTTGACACAGGTCACACAGGTGGAGGCCTCATATCACATTGGAGAAAACTGTTCTTACCTTGGTGGAATTTTGAGAAATCACAAGAATTATCCAGGCTAATATTAAAAGAGACCAAAATATCAGCAGAGCCTTTTGAAGCTTCGTATTTGAGAACATGTTGAGTGTCCTGCGAAAGAAAACACAAGAAAAGAATAATGTGAGAGCAGGGTTCATTGTTTCTTTCTGAACCTATAATATGTATTAAAATTTAGTAGGCAGGTGTTACGTTTACAATAATTCCTGAGCCTTGATAAGTATGAATGTTATACTGGGAATCATTAATAACTGTGTTGTGATATAAAAATATCTGTGATTCAAGTTGTTGACTCAGGCAAAGGTATTGCTAAAACTGCCATAATTTATTGTTAGCATTCACAGTTGGTGATATTGCTAAACTTCTCTTAGAGGCTTGGGGAAATAAAAATGTATTTTTTCCCACTCATATTCAGAGATATCCTTGTTCTACCCATGGTCTCATTTGTGGTACATCAGCCCAATATTATGGCTGGAGGCAGAGGATAGCAGAGCTTCCAAGATTCCAACTTCCTGGACGATCTCAAGAAGCCAAAACTGAAGGGATTTCTACATAAGAGGGAAACTTACACCTATTTTGTTCTTTGTTTCTGTCATCACATTTGGGGTTGCTGTAGTTTGGGATGAGATTATTTATAATAAATCGTCCCAAGAATCATAGACAAGGAGTGCGGGAAATCTGTCCACACACTAAAGACCCAAGGCTCCATCTGAGGGCCTGGATCCCATAGAAGTATCTTTAGTGAGTCCATCTGAAGGTCTTGAGCTCATAGCAGTGCCTCTCATGAGTCCAGCTGGAAGTCTAGAGCCCATGACGGTGTTTCATGTAGGTCTGTTTCACAGATCTGTGCTTGGAAGGCACAAAAGTCAGTAGTGGAAGCTAGAAAGTCTGTGCTAGCCTGATGACAGATCTGTGCTAACAGCCAGGAAGTGACACTCAAAGTAAGAGACAGAGCTCCCTGCAAAAGTACCACAGCCATTTTCAACAACAGTGAGATCCTGGGCTCCTCCAGTGATGAGAGAA
>PVKA01055487.1:0-10332 GCA_004027165.1 Ctenomys sociabilis
AGACCATATACTACTCCATAGGTCATGCATAAGTATATGCAAGAAACAGAAATTATCTCATGCATATTATCTGACCACAGTGCAATGAAGCTGGAACTAAGTGACAAAAGAAACCAGAAAGACCTGCTAAGTTCATGGAAATTAAACAACACCCTACTTAGCAATCAATGGGTCACAGAAGAAATTAAACAAGAAATTCAACAATATCTACAATTCAATGAAAAAATAGCACATTATAAAATAAGTAGAAATTTCTTTAAAAGTTTCTAAACATATTCTCATATGGATTTTATACAAAGGGCAAAATTTGAATGAAATTATTTACATGTTAACTACATCTAAAGGCTGTGGTATATAGTTCTGCAGCATAAGTGCCTGCCTGGCAAGTGCAGAGTCCTGAGTTTGATCCCCAGTACCTCCCCCACACACACACATCTACATCTTAGGATACTTCCCTTCCTTCTTCTTAACAAGTTTTAGTGAAACAAACAACTACAGCAATGCAAAAAAACATCAAGGACCTACATAAAGTTGAATTGAAGGAACCATTAATATGTATTGAGTTGGTAGAAAAATTCAAGCCACGAGAAACTCATCCCTACTGCTTAGAAAATTTAGACAGTTTTTTATACATGAAACAAATGCCAAATCAGGAGAACAATCCTAAGAATAGAAACAAATCTCAGAGATTTTCAGATTTCAGGGGTTTCAGCCATGAAATTGCATATATTACTCTGTGGCTCAACCCATTTCTTAAACTACAAGGATTTCATTAGAAATCATCAATCTGTATAATAAAAGAAGAACAGGTTTGTAAGGACCAGAGCAGAGCTGCCCAAGTTTAGGAATCTGAAAATAATATTATGTTAGCAGAATTTGACAATTACAAAGAGCATTATGAAGAAAGACTTAAATGTAACAAAAAATGAATACATACAAAGATAAATAAATTACATAAATGAAAATGAAGAAATACAGTTTGCATAAAATCCCTGAAAAATCTTGACAGATAAAAATATAATAGTAATATAAAGATAAATAAAGCATATATTTAAAAATCAGACGCCAAAACAGTACAAAGATTTCAAGATAATATTGGTACAAGTCATAATATCAGCTAGTAAAGAGTGAAACTTCCTAGCTGCAAACAGCTACATACATTTCGAGAGATGTACGGATTGAGTGATGTATGGCCTGTACAGGTCATGCCACATTAAAAACTGACAGATCATTTCAAAAAGCATATTTTCTTATTATCTAAGTCCAGGAGTATTTGTGAATTGTACTTACTCATTGTTATAGGTTGAACTGTGCCCATCCCCATTTGTATGCTGAAATCAATTCGCTATGACCTAAATGTAAGACTAAGTTACAGATAAGGTCATGGGTAGGAGACTAAAATAAAATGAGGTATTTGAATTTGCCTCTAATCCAATACGACTGGAGTCTTTAGAGAGAGAGAATCCCACTCTTAGGAGAAATCAGCCATGTCCACCACTTGATCTTGGATTCGAGCTAGAGCACTTTGAGAAATCGAGCTCTGCATTTTGACAGTCTGTTGTACTTAGTAATCCACTATGTAAACCTGCGCTGTATTCCCAGGTGCTGGCATGTGAAGGACGGTCTGTTTAGGTCTGGCATTTCACAGCAGCATCGCATGCCAGAAGACAAAGAATCCATACTATATGGTTGTGGGTGCTGGGTGCTCAGGCTGAAGCATTTCATCCAGCTGAGATGTCATGCTAGAAAAGAGCCCCAGGAAAATTATAGGTGTAAGGACATTGAGGATTACCTTGAAGTTATTAACTTAAAGAGAAATTCCAGCCAATTAAATTCAATGAGAACACAGGTCTGAGATGGAGAACCTGTCCTAAAGAAAGGAATAGTGTACATGTGAAAATACAGCCACTCTAAATAATTAGGCGCATGTGGGGAGCAGAAGTAGCAGTGATATTGTTCATATTGACAAAGTAAACAGAATAGTAAACCAACCTCTAAATAAATCAAGAATTACAAATAGGGAAAACAAGATTTGGGGATTGAATTCTCTTATCTTTCATAGTAACAGTTACATGTGACCTAATAAAATAATACACTTTCCACCCTGTAATTTTCCTCTCACTTTCTGCCCTGGGAATGGTCACTGGGAAGGTATTACGGAGAAACATTGCCTGCCATCAATCGAATTACCTTTATTTTTTTGTCCTAATGATGAATTCAAGTAAAATTAAATTTAGGTAGTGAAATATCATGTATAATCAATTTCTGTTTATTACTGAACGACCTTTCCTGCTTCATCTCATCATTTAACTATTGCGCAATTTTGCCTACCACACTCAAACACAAATACATGGAAATTTATTTGATGGTAATTAACTGCTGAACCCTATAAAACTAGTATTAGGATTGGAAATGATATCTACTTTCTTATATTATTCACTTTGCTTCACTACAACGAGTTTGTGCCATTTAAAAAGAATAGAATCATTATTGCATTAAAAATAAGTAGTACTAGTTATTAATACACAGTTACACATCAGAAAAATGTCTTTTCTTTCCATCTTTATCAGTGTGTTACCCAGCCTTTTCCATCCCCTTTTGTTTTTGTCTATTCTCTTGCTTTATCTGTGTAGGTGGACCGTGGTAATATCAGAAGAGTAGGAAATACTTTTAGTGAAATGGAGATGACTACATTTAGTGACCTCCACACTTTCCAGTATAATCATTCTATAGTTTTCAAGAGAAGTTACCAACCCTATCTTTTCTTAAGTTCTGTTTCTATGGCAACATTTCTTTCCAGTTGCTATCTATATGCCATTTATTATTTTATCTCCTACATTTACTTATTACCTGTTATTTTTTTCAACATCAGTCCATTACTTCTTTTGATGTTTTTCTTTCTTGCTTTAATTTTGGTTTCAGGGTTTGAAGACCTTGCCTGCCATTCTGATGCTGATAACTCTAAAAATACTATTTAGAATCATATGACACACACTCAACCTACTTTAGATTCATTTTCCTTTTCTCCACTGTATCTCAGAGTTTCTTATTAATGAAACATCCATCAGGTGCTTTTAATTTCCTGTTATTGTAATTTGTTCCTGTCTTGGTTTATTCTCGGTTGATCTTGAAAGAGTCTCAGTGTTGGTACATAATACAGTTCAATCTTTTCAGTCACTATTAGGAAGAAACACAATGCCTGGTGTCATAGGGTTCAAGTTTTCACTTGCAGAAACCATTTTCTGCTGAGTACTATTCTCATTTTTACTGATCTGCTTTCATTTCTTTTTAATGTCTAACAGCTTTTTTTAAACCAAGCTCTTCATTTTGACAGTTACTTTTCCTTTTTAAAATTTATTTTTTAGTGAATGCATCAGATGTCATCACTTTATTTCTAATTAAGCTCCCACAGGGTACATCTAAGTGGCTTAGCAAGTCCCAAATTCTTGAACTTTCATAGGTGTTGGACTGTTCTGATCCATATATTCTAACTACAGTTCAAATGTTCCATGGCCATTGTGGATGGATTCAAATGCACACACAGATTTTGTCCTCTTGTCAGATACTATGTGAGGCTTTGGAAAATGAGAGCACAGTTCTGAAAAGACATGGACAGGGCAGTAGTGGTATTTCCTGGGAAGCCTAGTATCTGGGCGGGATCTTGCAACACTGGAAAACTACAGCTTACAAAGAGCTATAAAGCACAGTAGGTTTTAGGTGATTGTGTACAGTATAAGGATAAAAATTTTTATACAGCCCTGGAAACAGGAAATTGCCCTGAGGGAATTAATAAAAAAGAGGATGATGCCAAAATCAATGCACAAAAAAGAGTTTTTAGTCCTTAATTGAACTTCCTTTCCATTTTCCTATAGCTACTATAACTTTCAGGTTTTATTTATTCTTTCAGGTACTTACACTAGGGAGACAATATAATAACTGCACACGTGTGTCTGATTTATTTCACTTATGAGTATAGCCTCTAATTTCATTCACTTACCTATAAAGGCTTCAAGTTAATCTTTCTTTATAGCTGAGTAGTACTCCATTGTATAAAAATACCACATTTTCCACTCTTGTTTTCTTGAAAGCAAGTGCCAGTATTTAGTTATGTTCCAAATTTTGCATAAGTAAATCTGTTAATCTGAGCAACAGATTTGATGATAAAAATATATAATATAACAGCCATTGTTAATTAGCTATTCCTGTTCTGCAAATGTGTAACATAGATTGCTGTATGTTACCCTGTTTCTGTTTCTCTTTTTCCATTTGTTGGTGCTTCTGTTTTTACTCTTCAAAATAAAATAAAATAAAAAGGTTTGGAGAAATCAATAGTTGATAATTCATATTAATAGGAATGATCAATTATTTTAGGAATGTCCTAGGCTAAGTACTTAAACATTGTTCTCTTTTTAAATTCAGTTTTTACAATGATGGCTTGGGAAACCAGTAAGCACCACTGGTTTAAAGATGGATTGCAGACAAGTAAAGAGATCTTGTATCACAGGGTGCTACATATTTTGTAAAAGATGATTTCATCCTATCTATATAGTATTTTTTCTTTCCATCATTAAACTACCCTGGTGAATTGACAACCAGTTGTCAATTTGTAACACCCAGCTGAACTGAACCAGTAAGATACCATGTGTGGGAGACCCACCTGAGGATTATTACCTACAAATAAAAAGAACTGGAGAAGAAGTGGTGTTGTTAGGGAGCTGTTGGCTCTTTTGGGGCTGTTGGTTCTCCTGGAGGAGCTTTTAATGTTGGCTCTCCTGACATGAACTTGGCTGCTCTCACTTTTGAAGGGGCTCAGGGCCTTGTTGCTGAGGATGGTTCTAGTCCTTACTTTGAGCATTGCCTCCTGGCTCCTGCAGACACAATGGCATACTGTTCAAGCTCCTGGAGAAGCTTTTCATGCTGGCTTTCCTGATACAGACATACTGCTCTCATTGACGGAGGAGCTCAGGATTTCACTGTCACTAGAATGTCTGCTGTTTCTTTCAGGGGAGCTCTGGTTCTCTCTTTGAGTATAGCTTGCTGACTCCAGAACAGATTCCCTCAGCCTGCTAGCAGAGATCTTCATCCTGCAGATATGGACTATCTGTCTTCTACTACTAACCTCTGAGCCTTCACAGGGAAGATCCATGAAACCAACCTGCATGAGACCTTGTCCTGAGCTTTTAGCCTCCACTTGGACTAGTGGGGATCATTGTCATGTGCTCTATGTCTTCAGCTGGCCACAAGCAGGTCATTGCTGTGGGATCAGGCCCTCAGCTAGATTCTCTAGGTCTTTGATGTATGATCAGATTTCCTGCACTCTTTGTATATAACTTCTTGGGTGACTGTTATAAAATAATAATAAATTGTGTGTCTTGTACTGCTTCTCTTACAAGCTTTGGCTCTAACAACGACCATCATCTTTTATATCATGTCTCTTGGATGAAGGGAAGCAAAAGCAGAGGATATCAGTGAAAAGGATTTTCTAGTCAATTAAAGAAAAAGGAAACATCTACATCCCTTATCTAATTGGGCATTTGACAAATTGATATTTATCCTTTATACCTCTGAAATTTTGAGTAATCACATGATTTTCATTAAACATGAGAAACTTTGAGTGATACCCTTTCCAAATCTTAGACTGAACATTTTTCATATTCTTTTTCTTTTCCTGATTGATAATGGAAATGACATCTAGAGATTATTCTCAGACCAGAGCCCCTAGGTCCCTTCACTAGGCTAAGTACTTGGAAATTTTTTTACTGTAGCTAACTTTGAGCATTTCTTTTTTTTTTTTGGTCTTTTTGAGACAGGGTCTTGCTATGCAGTTCAGGCTGGCTTTAAGCTCACTTTGTAGCTCAGGCTGGTCTCGAACTCACAACAATCCTCCTGCCTCAGCCTCCCAAGTGCTGGGATTACAAGCATGCGCCACCACGCCCGGCTTAACTTTGAGCATTTTGACTGTTAGATTATATTAATTCCTTCAAGAATGGAGGTGGCTTCTCATTTATGATTGTGCCTCAATTCCAGAACTTTGATGATTTTGTTGCACTGAGTGGCTTCTCTCAATAAATAATGGTCAGAAGAAACTTAGATTTCAACTCATCACTTATGCCATTTCTCTTTCGGGTATTCTTCAACAGAGCACATACACTTTTCATTTTCTCTTTTCTTTTACATTTTCTTTCTTTCTTTCTTTCTTTCTTTCTTTCTTTCTTTCTTTCTTTTTTTTTTTTTTTTTTTTTTTTTTTTTTTTTTTTTTTTTTTTTTTTTTTTTTTTTTTTTTTTTTTTTTTTTTTTTTTTTTTTTTGAGACAGGGTCTCACTACTGTTGTTCAAGCGGACCTTGGACTCTCTATGTAGCCAAGGCTGGTCTCAAACTCACAGCAGTCCTCCTGCCACAGACTCCCGAATGCTGAGATTCCAGGAAGATAGCTAGCCACTACATCTGGTGCATACCATTTTGAAAGACTTTTTCAGTGTTTGGAGAGACTATTAATTGTGCCCAAAGTTTTTCTTTTCCATGCAAAATGGTGAAATGAGTAAATATGAAAGGACAATATAATGTCAAAATCACACAAAGCTATTTTGTTCTATAATCTGTCCTTGTAATATATATTAAAGTATACAGTGAAGTGCTAAAGTAATCAAAGATGAAGTGCTTTCATTTTATGTCCCCAGGAAAATTTAGGATTGGGCATTAAGTTTCAGCATCTCTACCTTCTATGTTGAAACTGCATTTTTGAATGCTCAGAATCTTCTTGCACACAGTAATTTAAAAAAATTATTAGCAATAGTGTTTAGGAGGGATAAAAATGTACAGACCTATTTACAAGAAGTCAAGTGAAACTATTCCATTATTTAAAAAAAAATTGTATCCTTATGTAATTGCCAAATTAATCACATTGAGATATTCACCAGATATTTGAGAAAATACACAGTGACAGTTTGATTTACTCCAGATATATTTTCATTTAACTTCATGGCTGAGCTTTATAACCCAGCTTTAGGAAGCACCACTTATGAAATATACAATTGTCCACTAGTTGAGAAAATTTTATAAGGTTGTTATTAACATAATTTTCTCTGTAATGCAGTTTCCCAATCCATTTCAACATAGGTTTTCTGTGTATCTAACAGTAATAAAGAATAGGGATGATAGTGGTGCTACACGAAGGGAGACAAAATGTTCCACTGGGCTTTAGAAAGAAGCCTCATACAGTGGCAACATTTAGTTAACTGTAGGAACATGCATGTAATGCTACTATTTTGTTAAGAGCTAGGTAAGTATCATTACAGTCTTTTAAAACAGCTAATATCCCCACTGTCTAGATGCTTGCTTTGTCCGTTTAGGAATTGTTTCTGCTTAGGAGTTACAGGCTTTGACACAAAAATGAGCATTTGAGAAAATGATAGAATTTGGCAACTGTTGACTGGAATTCAAGGTAGTTAGCGCAAATGTTTTCCCATGGAAAAATATAGAGTTCCTTCTAATTCTATGTTCACTAATTATAGCTTTCCCGGGCTACATTCCTGGTAGCATTATTACACATAGATGTCACCTCTTATGCACCTACTCTTTGTGACTTGGTTGCTATGCTGTTGTGTTTAATTTCATTATGTTTGGTTTTGCTTTAGTAATTTCTATAGTTTGTTTTTCCCGCTTACCATGTTTAGATTCAAAATGCAGATCATAAGTAATAGCTTTAGATTTGCATGCCATTTCATAGCAATTGCATATACAATTGGATGAACTCCATAGTGAACCAAGTGAATAAAAGTATACAGTAGTTCATTCTTTATTTTTTCAAATTTGCCACAAATTACAATCATCTGAAAGAGTTTTTCAGGGAATACTGAAAGTTGAATACATTGCCTTATCAGACTCAATTGATTTTAGTTGTTGTTGTACGTTTCCTTTTGTATTTCAGCTTTTCGCTTGTTATACTAGGGAGACTAAACAATATTTACACATGTGTGTCTGGTTTATTTCACTTATGAGTATATGTTCAAGTGGCATCCACTTCAGTATAAATGCTTCAAACTTATCATTCTTAATAGCTGAGTAATACTCCATTATATAGAAATATCACATCTTTTTCAACCATTCCTCATGTGATGGACATCTTGGTTGTTTCCAAGATTTTGCTATCACACATAGTGCTGCTATAAACATAGGTACACATATATCACTTTAATACAATGTTTTCAGTTCCTTTGGGAAAATTCCCAGTAGGGGGATAGCCGGCTTGAATGGGATTGCAGGTCCTACTGTTTTGAGGAGTCTCCACACTGACCTCCACAATGGTTGTACCAGTCTATATTCCCAGCAGTGGAGAAGTATTCCCTTTTCCCCACAACCTCTCCAACATTTGTTGTTGGTTGATTTCGTTATGATAGCCATTTTTTCTGGAGTGAGATGGTATTTCAGTGTTGTTTTTATTTGCATTTCACAAATGACTAGCGATGTGGAGCATTTTTTCACATATTTATTTGCTGCTTTAATTTCGCCCTCTGAGAAGTATGTATTCATCTCAGATGCCCATTTCTGAATTGGGTCTTTAAATTTGAGGGCCCTTTTATATCTTAGTTCTTTATATATTCTAGACAGTAGTCCTCTGTCTGATTGCATATTAGTTAGGATTTTTTCAAAGTTTGTGGGTTATCTTTTCACTCTGCTGACAATTTCTTTTGACATGCAGAAGCTCCTTAAGAAGAGTTGATCCCAATTGTTGATTCTTTCAAGTGCTTCCCATGCGAACATATGTTTGTTCATGAACTCTTTACCTACCCCTATGTCTTCAAGACTTCCTCCTACTTTCTCTTCCAGGAAATTGAGTGTTTCTGTTTTAATGTTTAGATCTTTAATCCATTTTGACTTTAACTTAGTGCATGGTGATAGAGCTAGGTCAATTTTCGTTATTGGCATGTAGAAAGCCGTGTTTTCCAGCACCATTTGTTAAACAGGCTATCTTTCTTCCAGTGAGCTTGTGTAGCCCCTTTGTTGAAGATAAGATGGCTGAGTGTTTTTGTAGCTGCCTCTGCGTCTTCTAATCTATTCCCATGATCCTCAGGTTTGTTTTGTTGCCAATACCGTGTTGATTTTATCACAGTGGCTTTGTACTACAATTTCAAATCAGGAATTGTGATGCCTCCTGCCTTGTCTTGATTGGCCAAGATTGCCTTTGCTTTCTAGGTCATTTGTGGTTCCAAATAAATTTGCTTCAGGATACTAATCAACTTTTCTTCCGGATGGTTAACAACCTAAGTTCACAAATCAGAGTTGGAGAAATAGAAGAGCCACAAGGCCAGCCAACATTTTGGCTCTAGCCTTTCAAGGTCAGTGAAGACTCAGGACATAGGAGAACCTGTACTGCAACATCATGAGACTCAGTTGAGCTGCAAATTTTCTGAACAAGGAGATTATGGAGCCACAGAGGAAAGTGATTGAAGTTCTATAGTGTGCCTGGAGAGAGTCACATGGAGAGAAAACTTTCTCTCAGGCTCTCACAGAGAGCAAACTGGTCAAGCATTGGCCGTGACTCATCCACATGGATGACACAGACAAAGGATCCACAGAATAATGTACAGGACTACAAGATAAACCCTGAGGGGACTTCACTGACCACATAAGAAACATAAAGTATATGTGTTGGTATATAAGTCTTGCTCTATCTAGGTCTCAACCATCCAGCAGAAAAGTATAAAAATGAAGTATACATTGCGGGGCCATAATAATAAGCTGAGCTGTAAATGGCTATGGTCGACAACTTCTTTGAATAACTCACTGTTGTTGTGGAATGCTGGACTGTGTTGGATTGTGCTGTCAAGTTCAAGCACCTAAGTTAGTTGAATGACAATGGAGTGCCCACCTTTGACAGATGTAGACAAAGGAAGGGATATAGAAAGAAAAAAATCATGATGTGTGTGTATAGACAGTACAGTTGGGATAGATAACGCTATGCTTCTACATAATCCTATGAGAGGCAAGATTTGCACTAATCATGGTTGGACAGGATATTATGTCGGCTTCTGATACTATGGTCATCCACTAGGAAAATAATTATTGAATTTTTGATATAATTCAGGTATAAAAAATAAGATAAGTAAACAGATACACTCTTAATTTACTGATAAGAGACATCTGCTATAATAATGTCTGTAAGTATAATATCATGTATGCACCTTGTACGATACCAAAACAGTATGAAAACAGTTTGCAACATATTAATTTATCGAATCTGTTGTGTTAAGGTGTCTTAAAACCGTCTGATTCATATTTGTACTTCAATAAAAGAAAGAAAGAAAGAAAGAAAGAAAGAAAGAAAGAAAGAAA
>PVKA01055488.1:0-10310 GCA_004027165.1 Ctenomys sociabilis
TACTGTACTATCATCTTATTTTTTTTTTCCTGTTTTTTTTTTTTTAACATACCCTGAGGGCAGGACTGGTGTGGCATGTGGTGCCAGGGTTCAACTGCTGTCCCCTGTGCCTGCCTAAGCTTGCCTAAGCAGGCACTCTAGACCGCTGAGCTATATTGCTGGCCCTATTATTATTTTTTTTTTAATGTATTTTTTGTTTTTCTGTACAGAGTCTCACTAGGCAACCTGGACTAGGCAGTGATCCTCATGTTTCCAACCTCCCCAGCATAAGGATTATAGGCTTGTGCCACCATGTCCAGACTTGTCACTGGAGCTGGTGCAGGGGATTAACACCCTCCCTGAGCTTGCCTAAGCAGGTGCTTAGTCTGCTGATCTATCTCACTGGCCTTATTTTTATTATTTTACTATATTTTTACAAATGAGGCAATTGTAGGGTTTAGGTAGATCGAGTTACCTAAAATGGAATAATACCTTGGTATGATGAGATGAAAACACTAAATCAGGCTTAGGTACCAAAATTCCACATCCCTTGTCACATGGCCTCCATTTTTTACTTCAAGGCTGTGTGAAGGGCAGTGTTCAGTTTTTTAGTTATGAATGCAAAGTCATTCAGTTTGACAGGAGAATTCTGGCTATATGCTGAACCTGACTTTAACAATCAGTTTTTGGGGTCAGGAAGATGGCTCAGTAGAATAAGCGCTTCCCTGGCAAGCGCAAGGGCCTGAGTTCAATCCCCAGTTCTGCCAAAAATAATAAATAAAAAATAAAATAATAATAGTCTTCAACGTCAGTTTAAAAAAGTATTAATGATGTAGGTTGATCAACAGTTTTTCAGTTTTTTGTTTTTTTTGGCTGAACCAGGGATTGAACTCAAGCCCTTGTGCTTGCCAGGGAAGCGCTTATTCCACTGAGTCATCTCCCCCATCCCTGGTTTTTCAGTATCGGGGTGAAAATAATAAAAAGGCTTTTTCTTTTTGCCAGGGTGTCTTGAGATAGTTTCAGGCTTCCTGTGTCTTGCCTCAGTCTCCCAAATGCTGGATTTACAGGTGTGCACTACTGCAACCAGCACAAAAAGAATTTTCAGTGGTGAAAAATTCAAACTTAGTGCTTATAATGATGCCTCATGCAGAACAGATGTCAAATGGTCATATTATCTTTATTTTTTGAGTCAGGGCCTCACTATGTAGATCAGGCTGTTCTTGAGCTCACTGTGCAGCTAAAACACTTGGTATAATTGATTTCTTTCAGCTGTGTGTGGTGTCACACACAACTGTAGTCCTAGTACTTGGTAGTCTGAGGCAGGAGAATTGCCGTGAGTTAGAGGGCAGCCTATGCCTATGTAGCAAGAACTTGTCTCAAACAAACAAGGGCTGGGGAGATAGTTGAGGGAGGTGCCCTGGGCCCTGAACCAGGCATAGTGGCTCATGCCTGTAATCCCAGCACTGGGGAGGCTGAGACAGGAGGATCACTAGGAGTCCAAACTGCATAGGAGACCTTGTATCAAGAAAAAAAAAAAAAACAAAAAAACATAACCAGGCTGGGCTATACCTCGGCAACATAAGGGTCTGCCTGGCAAGCACAAGGTCCTGAGTTCAATCCCTGGTACTGCAAGAAACAAAAACACACAAGCAAAAAAAAAAACTTTGTAATAGTAGACTGTGTGGGGCCAGGGAGATGGTTCAGTAGAATAAATGCTTGTTTGGCAAGCGAAAGGGCCTGAGTTCAATCCCTGGTTCTGCCCCCCCCCCCCCCCAAAGAAGACTTGTGTGCAGGTAGTGCAAAATAAAATAGTAAAGGTAGAGTAATTTGTGTATGTCGGGTTGGGAAGTTATTTTAGGCATGATAATTTTAAAAAGCATCTTGCAAAAAGATTCTTTTTTCAGAACCCTTTTTGGGCTGGGGAGATGGCTCAGTAGAGTAAGCACTTCCCTGGCAAACACAAGGGCCTGAGTTTAATCCCTAGTTCCACCAAAAAAAAAATCAGAAGCCTTTTTAGGAATCACAATGTTAATAAAAACATTAAATACACTTTAAAGCAGCTAATTTAGCACTGATGATAATACCCATTGCTTCAGTCAGGACAGGGAAATAGCTGTCCAAAACCAAAAGCAAAACCACTGTCTGGCTTAGTGAAATTACTCTCTCATCATTTCTTTTTTTTTTTTGGCAGAACTGATGATTGAACTCAGGCCTTTGCGCTTGCCAGGGAAGTGCTTATTCTGTTGAGTCATCTCCCTGGCCCCTCATCATTTCTTTGTAGCCTTTAAATATATAGCTTCGAGCCGGGCATGGAGTCAAAGGCCTGTAATCCCAGCACTCAGGAGGCTGAGGCAGGAGGATTGTTGTGAGTTTAAGACCAGCCTGAGCTACAAAGTGAGCTTAAGGGCAGCCTGAACTGCATAGTGAGACCCTGTCTCAAAAAGACAGACAAACAAACAAAAAACATAGCTCCTTTAGGGACCCTCCAATTCAGCTTCTCAGAAGGGCTCTTCTCAAAGGGGAAATTTGTGGATTTAAGAGAGAAAGGAGATTTTATTAGTTATTATGGCATAACTGTTGCTAAGGAATTGAGATTTCTGTAGTCTTTAAGACTTTAAGAATAATACCTTGGTATGATGAGATGAAACACTAAATCTCTCAGGCTCCAAGACCAAAATTCCATATCCCTTGTCACATGGCCTATTTAAATAATGTTTACCCAGAACTTCACATTGGTGTACTTTCTCAGTCTATAACCACATGTGAGTGAGTTGGAGTTTCTCAGTAACAGGTCCTTGGAATTCATTGTATCAAGCAGTGAACTCGTTTGGATTTTGAGTAGTACAATTTCTTTATTTAGTACAGGGTCTACATGGTCTCACTATGTAGTGGTTCTCCTGTTTTCGGCCTTCCAAACACTGGGATTACAGGTGTATGCCACCAACCATCTCAGCATGCGCCAGGGGGCAAGGCCAGGGCCAGCATGGCATGCTGGGGATTGAACCTGGCCGCTGCTCTCTGCCTAAGCAGGAGCTTTAGTCTGCTGAGCTATCTGGCCACCCCCCCTCCTTTTTAAAAAATATATTTGGTATATATTTGGTACAGTGTGTCACTTTGCAGATTGGATTTAAAGTGGTCTTCCTGCTTTCAGCCTCCCCAGCGTTGGGATTACAGGTATGTGCCACTATGCCAGGTCTTGTTTTTTGTTTTTGTTTTTGTTGTCATTGATTTTGTTTTTGCTTTTCCTTTTGAGTCAGGATCCATATGTAGTTTATTTATTTATTTTGATCACTATGTAGGTTTTTTTTGTTTGTTTGTTTTGTTTTTTTCCAGAACTGGGGATTGAACTCAGGCCCTTGTGCTTGTTCTACTGAGCCATCTGCCCGGCCCAATCACTATGTAGTTTAAACTGGCCTTACTCATGTAACATAGGCTGACCTCAAATTCACAACAATCCTCCTGCCTCCGCCTCACAAGTCTTGGGTCTATAGGCTACACGTACACCATACCTGCCTCTGATATGAGGTTTATATTCTCCCAGGTTGGGTAATTATAATGCAGTGACTTTCTGGTAGTTGTGTTAGGAGGTAAAGGGAGAGCTGGCTACATGCCTCTAGTTCTGCCTGTTTAGGAGGATGAGGGAGGAGGATTACTTTGAGTTCAAGACAACATAATGAATCCCCATTCAAAAAAAAAAAAAAGTGAGGGGATATTGAGGAGGGTGTTCTATATATTATGTCATGCCAATGAAGTTGGCCTGGGTAGAGATATAGCTCAATAGCTCAGTGGCTCAAAGACCTGAGTTTGATTTCCAGTACAAAAAAAAAAAGGCCTGAATACTTAACCAGGGATGATGGTGCATAACTGTAATTCCAGTACTCTGGGATGCTGAGACACAGGCTTCAAAAATTGCCACCTGGGAAATTTAGTGAGATCCTGTCTCGAAAAAAAAGCTAAAATTTAGCTCAGTGGCAAGGCCTTGGAGTCAATCTGTAGTTCAGGGAGGGTGGAGCAATTTTTTTTTTTTTTTTTTTTTTTTTTTTTTTTTTTTTTTGAGGGGAATACAATTTTCTCCCAAACCCCAAATCCATTCACAAAATAGATTCAGATTTAGGCTTTTCCAAGTCTCCTAGTTTTTGTTTTGAGACAGGGTCTCTCTACAACATTAAGTTGCCCAGGCAGAGCTCAAAATTTCAATTCTCCTGATTTAGCCTCTTAGAGTACTGGGATTATAGGTGTCTACCACCATAATTCCCTTAATTGTTTCTTTTATCCTAAAGTCATGCTTTCCAGTAAGTTGGAGCTAATTCAGCCTGAATGCTCTCCCTCCTCTATACTGAGGATGGAACCCTGGGTCATTCATTCATTCATTCATTCATTCATTCATGGCGGAACCAGGGATTGAACTCTTGCCCTTGCACTTGCCAGGGAAGCGCTTATTCCACTGAGCCATCTCCCCGGCCCCCAACCCTGAGCTTTTTTTTTCCCTGTCTTTTTGAGACAGGGTCTCACTATGCAGTTCAGGCTGGCCTTAAGCTCACTTTGTAGCTCAGGCTGGTCTTGAACTCACAACAGTCCTCCTGCCTCAGCCTCCCGAGTGCTGGGATTACAAGCATGCGCCACCACGCCTGGCTCAACCCTGAGTCTTAAATTTTATTTATTTTTGGTACCAGGGATCTAACTCAGGACCTAGTGCTTGCCAGGTAGACACTTACGTTGCCCCAGCCCTTAAATTTTTTATTTTGAGGCAATGTCTCTTTAAAATTGCCTGGGTTAGATTGAACTTTAATCTTCCTAGCACATGTAAAAAATTTTTTGTTTGTTTATTTATTTTTGTATTTTAGGGAAGGATCTACAGGGTGTTCAGGGTCTCACTACTAGATCTGGGACTCCTATTGATCCCAGTAGTGATCCACCTGTTTGCAGTCTCCCAAGTGCTATGGCTACGATTACAGTCACGCCCCAACACTGTGTCGGTGTGCCTGGCTGACAGAGCCAGCACAGCAGGCAGGCAGGCCCACCTAGGGATCGAACCCCTAGCCCCTAATCCATTTAGCTATTTGTGTCTTTTTTTTTTTTTTTTTTTTTTTGCAGTGTTGGAGATTGAACTCAGGACCGTGCACTTGCCAGGCAAGCGCTTATTCTACTGAGCTATCTCCCCACCCCTGTTTAGCTATTCTGGCCTGCCTTCTTTTTTTCCCCTTTTTGATCTTGTTTTTTGAGATAAGATCTCCCTATCTAGTTGATGCTGGCCTTGAACTCACTATATAGCCCAGGCTCAAATTTGATCTTCCTTCCTCAGCCTCCTGAGAACTAAGATCCAGGTATATAGTGCCATGGAGTTCAAGGCCAACCTGGGTGCATAGTTCAAGTCCAGGCTGACTGACCTACCTAGCGACATTTTGTCTCAAGCCCCAGGAAGCAAAAATTAAAAGGTGTGTTTGTGGTGAGGGGAGGGTGGAAATCGGGACAATCTCTGAGAGACTATAATATACTTAATTATTACAGTGAGGCCCTATTTATTTATTTATTTATTTATTTATTTATTTATTTATTTTTTAGTGGAACCAGGGATTGAACTCAGGCCCTTGTGCTTGCTAGAGAAGCTCCACTGAGCCATCTCCCTTTCCTCTTGGCCCTTTTTAAAGGTTATATTCTAGAATAAAAACACTTGTTTCAGAATATTAAGGTTTTTCCTAATTTTGTTTGAACTCCAAGAAACATCTGTTCACTAGCATAGATGGTACACACCTATAATCCCAGCACTTGGGTAGCTGAGGCCAGAGGATGACTAGGAGTTGGTGGCCAGCCTGCACTACATAGTGAACCCCAGCAAATGTGACACACAAACACATGTACAAAATACTGTTAACCAGGCATGATGTTGGCCTATGACTATAATCCCAGCTTCTCAGAAGGTAGGATTGTGAGTTCAGTACTAGTGTGGCCAACATAGTAAGAACATATTTCAAAAAAAGAAGTCAGATGTGTAAGTGACACTTGTTTAAAGAGGAGGGGGCTGTTGATTAATTTTTACTTATTATTTTTTTGTGATACCAGGGATCAGGATTGAACTCTGATTATTATTAGATCAGGTTACTGGAAAGTTTTTTTACTCTGTTGAGAAGTATCATTAGGGAGCTAAGAGAAAAAATGCTTAGCATGAGCCCCGCCCTGGGTTCATTGTCTAGCACCAAAATAATAAAAGAGAGGAGTCTCATTAAATGTTCAAGACACATCAGTCTTTGTTGCAACAGTAAGGAATTAAAGCTTAGAGAACCACAAGAAATAACCCTTCTGAGGCTAATACTGTTTTTAGAATGTAATTGAGAAGGCGTTTTTTTTTGGGGGGTGCTGCTTCAGGCTTCCTCAAGGGCGGGTGTGCTCTGGTACACAGAAATGGGGATCAAACTATGGTCCCCTGTGCCCGACTGACTTTGCACAAGCATGCGCTCTAATCAACTGAGCAAATCAGCAAGCCCCAAAAAAATTTAAGGAGGAAGTTTTTTTTTAAAGCTGTAATTAAGGCTGGCCTTGAGTTCACTATGTAGTCCAGGCTGACCTCAAACCTCAAACTTGTGATCCTCCTGCCTTTGCCTCCTGAGAGCTGGGATTACGGGCATATACCATCATCACAGCCTGAGCTCTGTGTGTGTGTGTGTGTGTGTGTGTGTGTGTGTGTGTGTGTGTGGACTCAGGGTCTTTACATCAAGCTATATTCCTCAACCCTTTTAAATTTTTATTTGTTTTTTTTGAGACAGGTTCTTGCTGTGTAGTATAGGCTGGCCTTGAACTCACTATATAACCCAGGCTGGCCTAAACTCATGGAGCTCTTCCTGTCTCAGCTTCTTCCCAAGTGCTGGGATTGCAGGTATGTGGTACCATTCCAGGTCCAGATGCCCAATTCGGAGCCTAGACTTCTGTCCAAGCATATGTACCAAGTTTTCCATGGAGTGGTGCATAGACCTAAGTCTGAGGTTATTTTATAACTCTTCCTCTGGAACCCTCACTTCTCTAGTCTTGATTCATTTAGTTAATAGGCTACTTGTCTTGGGCCGGGGAGATAGCTCAGTAGAATAATTGCTTGCCTGGCAAGCTCAAGATCCTGTGTTCAATTCCTGGTACCACCAAAAAAAAAAAAAAAGCTATTTGTCTACTCCATATCCCAGGGGAAAAATTCTCAGGGAGCCCCCAGAACCCTTTCTCCCATCAGATTCTGCTGAACTCTGGCATCCATCTCTGTCCCTGCCTATGTTCTTCCCATCTCTTCTGTTGTTTAGTTCAAACCATCCCTGTGATGGGCCCAACTGCATCAAATTCCTAACCAAAGTCCTGCCGGGCGTGGTGGCGCACGCCTGTAATCCCAGCACTGGGAGGCTGAGGCAGGAGGATTGTTATGAGTTCCAGACCAGCCTGAGCTACAAAGTGAGCTTAAGGCCAGCCTGAACTGTATAGTGAGACCCTGTCTCAAAAAGACAAAAAAAAAAAAAGTCCTCTCCTCTAACCTGTATGATTCCTGCCCAATTGTGGACTGGAGTAGTATGTGATATATTGAACTTACATGGAGTGCACATGCCCAGTCCCTGTGTCCAGAGAGTGGGACTCAATGCAGTAAGGCAGGATAAAGCTGGGACTCTGGATTATTACTAAGTCCACAGACCTCACTGTGTACTCTCAAGGGTCTGATCTCTCTAACGTCATCTATTTGCCTGTAGAATTTTCTAAATATTGGATGATTTTTTACTTTAGATTAGTTATTTTAAGGTGCTGGAATTGAATCTAGGGCCATGTGCATACATCCCTAGCCCTTTTAAAAAATACATTTCAAAATTTCAGGGCAGCCGGGCCTGGTGGTGCATGCCTGTTATCCCAGCACTCAGGAGGCTGAGGCAGGATTGTTGTGAGTTCGAGACCAGCCTGAGTTACAAAGTGAGCATAAGGCCAGCCTGAACTGCATAGTAAACCTTGTCTCAAAAAGACAAAAAAAAAATTCAGGGCAGGTTCTCATTAAGTTGCCCAAGCTGGCCTTTAATTTGCAGTCTTCCTGCCTTGTCTCCAGAGTGGCTGGGATTATAGGTTGGTGTGTGCTACTATGCTAGGTGTAATCCTGTCTTTTTGTAACAGGCCTGCAAAAAGGCTGGCCTTTAACTTTCTGGCCTCTGAGACTTAGCCCAAGAAGTATCTCCTCTAGCCTTGCCCTTGAGATCAATGAGAAAAAAATATGTACCTGTAGCCAAGTTATCCTGGCCTATCCACTATGTTCCAGATGTGTGCCAACTGAGTGGTGACCTACAGGGGAGAAAAAGACTTCCCGGCTCCCCAATTTTGAGGAAGAATGGACTATGACCTGGCCTTTTAGGAATGAATAGAGTCTCAGTAGTTAAAGAGAAGAGGTTCCTCGTGGGACTGTGTCACTTTTAGCCAACTGCAGTCTGATAGAATATAAATAGGTGAGATTGAATCCCTTTTCTTCCTAGAATGGCTATGGGAAGTGGCTATGGAAGATGCCTGGAGATCCCCCTGCCCCCAAACACTCTCTCAGCTCCCCAAAGCCAGCAGCCTGCTCCTGTGTTATTCCTTCCTTGGATTTTAGTTGGGCCAGCCCCTTAGATGCTTTCCAAAAGCACCGGGGAACTGACCTGATTTTCCCTTAAGTTGTCAAGTGCAATATAACTTACTTCTTGAGAAGTAGTTCTCTCATGAGGCAGGACAGAGCTATGTTCCTTGGCTAGTGTCTGGAAGAGACATGGTGGAGCATTATGGTGACAGGCTAAGGATAGGTGGCAAAGCTGTCCTGTAGGCTTGAGGTTTCAGTTGCATCCTTCAGAAGTGGCAAGTTCCTCACTTGCTTTATCTATATGTTTTTCTAGCTAACCTCAGCCTGTCTTATTTTTTACCTTTTTTTTTTTTTTTTGAGACAGGGTCAGAGTCTTCCTATGCCTATATAGTTCAGGGTAGCCTTCAACCCTTTTATGTAGCCTAGGCTGACCTCAAATTCATGATGTTCCTGCCTCAACCTTCTGAGTGCTGTGATTACAGGTATGTACAACCATGCTTACTATTATATTTAAAAAGAGCTAAGGATGTAGTTCAGTGAGAGTGTTTGCCTAGCATGTGAAAGGCTTTTGAGTTCAATTTGAAGTTCTGGAAAAGGTAAAACAAGAACTCTGGTTCTGGACTTTATTCCTGCGTCTGCTGTGTTTTAACCTGAGCAAGTTACTTAACCTCTCTGTGTGTGCTTCAGTTATTTCATCTACACATGAAGGTTAAATTAATTTTGGTTTTGTTCTTTTTGACAGAGTGCAGTTCACGTTGGCCTTTAGGTCACTTTGTGGCCCAGGCTGGTTGTAAACTCAAAATGATCTTCCTGCCTCAGCCTCTCAAGTGCTGTGATTACAGGTGTGCACAACCAAGTCCAGCCTAATGAGTTGGTTTTTATCAAGTGTTTAAACAAGGGCTTATACAGTGGTATCTCGGAACTCGTTATTAATAGGTTCTGGGTGGGTATATTGAGAACCAGACAAACAAGTACTAAACATATTGGTTGGCTATAAAGGGTAGTAGAGTCACAAAGCAATCAACATAGATACATTTCTAGTTTGCATTGAGCACTGGGGCAAAATATTCACATCTAAATATACTATGTACCACATTTGGCAAGTTTCCAAGAAGCATAATACCAGTTATGACTGTACTAACGTACTTGTGGGTATTGAGAGGGAGCAAGAGATTTTCTAAGTGAAAAGACTAGACTGGCAGGAAGGAATGAGAGGAGGTGGAACTGAAAAGGTGGGTTGGGCCATATGCTGGTGGACTTGCCTGTATGTGATCTCACCAATGGAGACAGCCTTTGCTCTTAGCTTAGTGCTTTGTTGCCTGTGAGAAGTACCTAGTATTTTGTAGGATGGATGAAACAGTTACAGGGATAGCCATGTACAAGTTTCTTTTAAAATGTTAACTTTTTTGTTATTTTTGTTTTCGTGAGATTTTGCTTTGGTATCAGGAATCGAACTCAAGGCCTTGTGCTTGCCAGGCAGGTGCTTTGCTGCTGAGTGTTATCCCCAGCCTGTTATTTTGTTTTTCATACTAAGGACTAAACACTGGCCCTTAGAACTATGCCCCCGCCACACATACACCTTGGAGGTCCTGAGATTGAGCTCAAGGCCTTGGCACTTGAGCTAGCTACATCCTCCAGTCTGTTGTTGTTTTTTTTTCTCTTCTCATGACAGAGTTTCACTGTATAGTTCAGGCTGGCCTTGAACTCTGGCAATCCTACCTCTGGTGAGATTAGAGGCCTACACCACCATACCTGCTCTTCTCCTTTTCTCCCT